>CM051379.1:155519-192149 GCA_028015245.1 Cardamine occulta
TTTTGTATTGGCTCTTGAACATCTCAAAGCTATTATGAGAGATTAAACTCCTAAGACTACACTTTAACCTTCTATTCACTATCATTTGTATCTTGCAGAGTCATCACTTTGGTTTTAGGTCTATCAGCTTATAATCGCAAAATCCTTGTCAATGAAACCAGTGATTCTTCATATTCATATCAATAGGTGTTGTTTAAGCCTCCATATGAGTCTTCTTGCTACAACTCCCCATATTCACCATTAGAAACTCCTATGAGATTTTAAGAACTAACAAAACTATGGTATAAGCTATAATGCTTATTTCTTACTTTGATTTGCATCTAAACACTTGGTAGCATGCTTAATCACGTCATCAAGAGTTCTAAAAGGCTGAATCTTAGCTTTTCATGAAGTTTTATCACTGAAACCCATCTTGAGCATAAAAAGGCTTTCTGTGTATTGCCTCTTGAACATCTCAAAGCTATTTTGAGAGATTAAACTCCTATGACTGTTCACTTGACTCTCATTTGTATCTTGAAGAGTCATAACTTTGGTTTTAGGGTTTATCAGCTTGTAATGGCCAAATCCTTGTCAATGAAACCAAAGTGATTCTTCATATTCACATCAATAGGTGTTGTTTAAGCATCCAGATGTGTCTTCTTGCTACAACTCCCCATATTCACCATTAGAAACTCCTATGAGATTTTAAGAACTAACAAAACTATGGTATAAGCTATAATGCTTATTTCTTACTTTCACTTGCATCTACACCTTGGTAGCATGCTTAATCACGTCATCAAGAGTTCTAAAAGGCTGAATCTCAGCCTTTTCATGAAGTTTATCACCCAAACCCAGATACGAGCATAAAAAGGTTCTTTATAGTGCCTCTTGAACATCTCAAAGCTATTGTGAGAGATTAAACTCCTATGACTACAGTTTAACACTTCTATTCACTCTCATTTGTATCTTGAAGAGTCATAACTTTGGTTTTAGGTTTATCAGCTTGTAATGGCCAAATCCTTGTCAATGAAACCATTGATTCTTCATATTCACATCAATAGGTGTTGTTTAAGCCTCCATATGTGTCTTCTTGCTACAACGCCCCTTATTCACCATTAGAAACTCCTATGAGATTCTTAGAACTAACAGAACTATGGGATAAGCTATAATGCTTGTTTCTTACTTTGACTTGCATCTACACCTTGGTAGCATGCTTAATCACGTCATCAAGAGTTCTAAAAGGCTGAATCTAAGCCTTTCATGAAATCTCATCACCAAAACCCAGTACAAAGCATACAATGGTTCTCTATAGTGGCTCTTGAAGATATCAAAGCTATTGTGAGAGATTAAACTCCTAAGACTACACTTCAACTCTTCTATTCACCCTTATTTGTATCTTGAAGAGTCATAACTTTGGTTTTAGGTCTATCAGCTTGTAATGGCCAAATCCTTGTCAATGAAACCAGTGATTCTTCATATTCATATCAATAGGTGTTGTTGAAGTATTCAGATGTGTATTCTTTCTAAAACTCCCAAATTTACCAATAGAAACTCCTATGAGATTCAAAGAACTAACAAAACTATGGTATAAGCTATAATGCTTATTTCTTACTTTGACTTGCATCTAAACCTTGGTAGCATGCTTAATCACGTCATCAAGAGTTCTAAAAAGGCTGAATCTTAGCTTTTCATGAAGTTTTATCACTGAAACCCATGTAATGAGCATAAAAAGGCTCTTTGTGTATTGCCTCTTGAACATCTCAAAGCTATTGTGAGAGATTAAACTCCTATGACTACAGTTTAACACTTCTATTGACTCTCATTTGTATCTTGAAGAGTCATAACTTTGGTTTTAGGTTTATCAGCTTGTAATGGCCAAATCCTTGTCAATGAAACCAGTGATTCTTCATATTCACATCAATAGGTGTTGTTTAAGCCTCCAGATGTTTCTTCTTGCTACAACTCCCCATATTCACCATTAGAAACTCCTGTGAGATTTTAAGAACTAACAAACTATGGTATAAGCTATAATGCTTATTTCTTACTTTCACTTGCATCTAAACCTTGGTAGCATGCTTAATCACGTCATCAAGAGTTCTAAAAGGCTGAATCTCAGCTTTTCATGAAGTTTTATCACTCGAAAACCCAAAGTTGAGCATAAAAAGGCTCTTTCTGTATTGCCTCTTGAACATCTCATAGCTATTGTGAGAGATTAAACTCCTATGACTACAGTTTAACACTTCTATTGACTCTCATTTGTATCTTGAAGACTCATAACTTTGGTTTTAGGTTTATCAGCTTGTAATGGCCAAATCCTTGTCAATGAAACCAGTGATTCTTCATATTCACATCAATAGGTGTTGTTTAAGCCTCCAGATGTTTCTTCTTGCTACAACTCCCCGTATTCACCATTAGAAACTCCTATGACATTTAAATAACTAACAAAACTATGGTATAAGCTTATAATGCTTATTTTACTTTGACTTACATCTTCACCTTGGTAGCATGCTTAATCACGTCATCAAGAGTTCTAAAAGGCTGAATTTAAGCCTTTCAAGAAGTTTCATCACCCAAACCCAGTACATAGCATACAATGGTTCTCTATAGTGGCTCTTGAAGATATCAAAGCTATTGGGAGAGATTAAACTCCTAAGACTACACTTCAACTCTTCTATTCACTCTCATTTGTATCTTGAAGAGTCATAACTTTGGTTTTAGGTCTATCAGCTTGTAATGGCCAAATCCTTGTCAATGAAAACCAGTGATTCTTCATATTCATATCAATAGGTGTTGTTGAAGTATTCAGATGTGTTTTCTTGCTACAACTCCCCATATTCACCATTAGAAACTCCTATGAGATTTTAAGAACTAACAAAACTATGGTATAAGCTATAATGCTTATTTCTTACTTTGATTTGCATCTAAACCTTGGTAGCATGCTTAATCACGTCATCAAGAGTTCTAAAAGGCTGAATCTTAGCTTTTCATGAAGTTTTATCACTGAAACCCTGTAATGAGTATAAAAAGGCTCTTTGTGTATTGCCTCTTGAACATCTCAAAGCTATTGTGAGAGATTAAACTCCTATGACTACAGTTTAACATTTCTATTGACTCTCATTTGTATCTTGAAGAGTCATAACTTTGGTTTTAGGTTTATCAGCTTGTAATGGCCAAATCCTTGTCAAAGAAACCAGATGATTCTTCATATTCACATCAATAGGTGTTGTTTAAGCCTCCGGATGTGTCTTCTTGCTACAACTCCCCATATTCACCATTAGAAACACCTGTGAGATTTTAAGAACTAACAAAACTATGGTATAAGCTATAATGCTTATTTCTTACTTTCACTTGCATCTACACCTTGGTAGCATGCTTAATCACGTCATCAAGAGTTCTAAAGGCTGAATCTCAGCTTTTTTATGACGTTTTATCACTGAAAATCCATGAGCATAAAAAAGGCTTTCTTTGTGTATTGCCTGTTGAACATCTCAAAGCTATTGTGAGAGATTAAACTCCTATGACTACAGTTTAACACTTCTATTGACTCTCATTTGTATCTTGAAGACTCATAACTTTAGTTTTAGGTTTATCAGCTTGTAATGGCCAAATCCTTGTCAATGAAACCAGTGAGTCTTCATATTCACATCAATAGGTGTTGTTTAAGCCTCCAGATGTGTCTTCTTGCTACAACTCCCCATATTCACCATTAGAAACTCCTATGAGATTTTAAGACCTAACAAAACTATGGTATAAGCTATAATGCTTATTTCGTACTTTGACTTACATCTTCACCTTGGTAGCATGCTTAATCACGTCATCAAGAGTTCTAAAAGGCTATATTTAAGCCTTTCAAGAAGTTTCATCACCCAAACCCAAAGTACATAGCATACAATGGTTCTCTATAGTGGCTCTTGAAGATATCAAAGCTATTGTGAGAGATTAAACTCCTAAGACTACACTTCAACTCTTCTATTCACTCTCATTTGTATCTTGAAGAGTCATAACTTTGGTTTTAGGTCTATCAGCTTGTAATGGCCAAATCCTTGTCAATGAAACCAGTGATTCTTCATATTCATATCAATAGGTGTTGTTTAAATATTCAGATGTGTTTTCTTGCTACAACCTCCCATATTCACCGTTAGAAACTCCTATGAGATTTTAAGAACTAACAAAACTATGGTATAAGCTATAATGCTTATTTCTTACTTTGACTTGCATCTAAACCTTGGTAGCATGCTTAATCACGTCATCAAGAGTTCTAAAAGGCTGAATCTTAGCTTTTCATGAAGTTTTATCACTGAAACCATGTAATGAGCATAAAAAGGCTCTTTGTGTATTGCCTCTTGAACATCTCAAAGCTATTGTGAGAGATTAAACTCCTATGACTACAGTTTAACACTTCTATTGACTCTCATTTGTATCTTGAAGAGTCATAACTTTGGTTTTAGGTTTATCAGCTTGTAATGGATAAATCCTTGTCAATGAAACCAGTGATTCTTCATATTCACATCAATAGGTGTTGTTTAAGCCTCCAGATGTTTCTTCTTGCTACAACTCCCCATATTCACCATTAGAAACTCCTGTGAGATTTTAAGAACTAACAAAACTATGGTATAAGCTATAATGCTTATTTCTTACTTTCACTTGCATCTAAACCTTGGTAGCATGCTTAATCACGTCATCAAGAGTTCTAAAAGGCTGAATCTCAGCTTTTCATGAAGTTTTATCACTGAAACCCAGTAATGAGCATAAAAAAGGCTCTTTGTGTATTGCCTCTTGAACCTCTCAAAGCTATTGTAAGAGATTAAACTCCTATGACTACAGTTTAACACTTCTATTGACTCTCATTTGTATCTTGAAGAGTCATAACTTTGGTTTTAGGTTTATCAGCTTGTAATGGCCAAATCCTTGTCAACGAAATCATTGTTTCTTCATATTCACACCAATAGGTGTTGTTTAAGCCTCCAGATGTGTCTTCTTGCTACAACTCCCCATATTCACCATTAGAAACTCCTATGAGATTTTAAGAACTAACAAAACTATGGTATAAACTATAATGCTTATTTCTTACTTGGCCTCACAGCATCACCTTGTTAGCATGCTTAATCACGTTATCAAGCGTTCAAAACGGCTGAATTTAAAGCCTTTCAAGAAGTTTCATCACCCAAACCCAGTACATAGCATACAATGGTTCTCTATAGTGGCTCTTTGAAGATATCAAAGCTATTGTGAGAGATTAAACTCCTAAGACTACACTTCAACTCTTCTATTCACTCTCATTTGTATCTTGAAGAGTCATAACTTTGGTTTTAGGTCTATCAGCTTGTAATGGCCAAATCCTTGTCAATGAAACCAGTGATTCTTCATATTCATATCAATAGGTGTTGTTGAAGTGTTCAGATGTGTTTTCTTGCTACAACTCCCCATATTCACCATTAGAAACTCCTATGAGATTTTAAGAACTAACAAAACTATGGTATAAGCTATAATGCTTATTTCTTACTTTGATTTGCATCTAAACCTTGGTAGCATGCTTAATCACGTCATCAAGAGTTCTAAAAGGCTGAATCTTAGCTTTTCATGAAGTTTTATCACTGAAACCCTGTAATGAGTATAAAAAGGCTCTTTGTGTATTGCCTCTTGAACATCTCAAAGCTATTGTGAGAGATTAAACTCCTATGACTACAGTTTAACATTTCTATTGACTCTCATTTGTATCTTGAAGAGTCATAACTTTGGTTTTAGGTTTATCAGCTTGTAATGGCCAAATCCTTGTCAATGAATCCAGTGATTCTTCATATTCACATCAATAGGTGTTGTTTAAGCCTCCATATGTGTCTTCTTGCTACAACTCCCCATATTCACCATTAGAAACACCTGTGAGATTTTAAGAACTAACAAAACTATGGTATAAGCTATAATGCTTATTTCTTACTTTCACTTGCATCTACACCTTGGTAGCATGCTTAATCACGTCATCAAGAGTTCTAAAAGGCTGAAACTCACCTTACCCTGAAGTTTTATCACTCAAACTCAGAATGAGCATAAAAAAAGGCTTCTTTGTATTGCCTCTTGAACATCTCAAAGCTATTGTGAGAGATTAAACTCCTTATGACTACAGTTTAACACTTCTATTGACTCTCATTTGTATCTTGAAGACTCATAACTTTGGTTTTAGGTTTATCAGCTTGTAATGGCCAAATCCTTGTCAATGAAACCAGTGATTCTTCATATTCACATCAATAGGTGTTGTTTAAGCCTCCAGATGTGTCTTCTTGCTACAACTCCCCATATTCACCATTAGAAACTCCTATGAGATTTTAAGACCTAACAAAACTATGGTATAAGCTATAATGCTTATTTCTTACTTTGACTTACATCTCACCTTGGTAGCATGCTTAATCACGCCATCAAGAGTTCTAAAAGGCTATATTTTTAGCCTTTCAAGAAGTTTCATCACCCAAACCCAGTACATAGCATACAATGGTTCTCTATTGTGGCTCTCTTGAAGATATCAAAGCTATTGTGAGAGATTAAACTCCTAAGACTACATTCAACTCTTCTATTCACTCTCATTTGTATCTTGAAGAGTCATAACTTTGGTTTTAGGTCTATCACCTTGTAATGGCCAAATCCTTGTCAATGAAACCAGTGATTCTTCATATTCATATCAATAGGTGTTGTTTAAATATTCAGATGTGTTTTCTTGCTACAACTCCCCATATCCACCATTATGAACTCCTTTGAGATTCTTAGAACTAACAGAACTATGGTATAAGCTTATAATGCTTATTTCTTACTTTGACTTGCATCTAAACCTTGGTAGCATGCTTAATCACGTCATCAAGAGTTCTAAAAGGCTGAATCTTAGCTTTTCATGAAGTTTTTATCACTGAAACCCTGTAATGAGCATAAAAAAGGTTCTTTGTGTATTGCCTCTTGAACATCTCAAAGCTATTGTGAGAGATTAAACTCCTATGACTACAGTTTAACACTTCTATTGACTCTCATTTGTATCTTGAAGAGTCATAACTTTGGTTTTAGGTTTATCAGCTTGTAATGGATAAATCCTTGTCAATGAAACCAGTGATTCTTCATATTCACATCAATAGGTGTTGTTTAAGCCTATATATGATTTTTCTTGCTACAACTCCCCATATTCACCATTAGAAACTCCTGTGAGATTTTAAGAACTAACAAAACTATGGTATAAGCTATAATGCTTATTTCTTACTTTCACTTGCATCTAAACCTTGGTAGCATGCTTAATCACGTCATCAAGAGTTCTAAAAGGCTGAATCTCAGCTTTTCATGAAGTTTTATCACTTGAAACCCTGTAATGAGCATAAAAAAGGCTCTTTGTGTAGTGGCTCTTGAACATCTCAAAGCTATTGTGAGAAATTAAACTCCTATGACTACAGTTTAACACTTCTATTGACTCTCATTTGTATCTTGAAGAGTCATAACTTTGGTTTTAGGTTTATCAGCTTGTAATGGCCAAATCCTTGTCAATGAAACCAGTGAGTCTTCATATTCACATCAATAGGTGTTGTTTAAGCCTCCAGATGTGTCTTCTTGCTACAACTCCCCATATTCACCATTAGAAACTCCTATGAGATTTTAAAAACTAACAAAACTATGTTATAAGCTATAATGCTTATTTCTTACTTGGACTTACATCATCACCTTGGTAGCATGCTTAATCACGTCATCAAGAGTTCTAAAAGGCTATATTTAAGCCTTTCAAGAAGTTTCATCACCCAAACCCAGTACATAGCATACAATGGTTCTCTATAGTGGCTCTTGAAGATATCAAAGCTATTGTGAGAGATTAAACTCCTAAGACTACACTTCAACTCTTCTATTCACTCTCATTTGTATCTTGAAGAGTCATAACTTTGGTTTTAGGTCTATCAGCTTGTAATGGCCAAATCCTTGTCAATGAAACCAGTGATTCTTCATATTCATATCAATAGGTGTTGTTGAAGTATTCAGATGTGTTTTCTTGCTACAACTCCCCATATTCACCATTAGAAACTCCTATGAGATTTTAAGAACTAACAAAACTATGGTATAAGCTATAATGCTTATTTCTTACTTTGATTTGCATCTAAACCTTGGTAGCATGCTTAATCACGTCATCAAGAGTTCTAAAAGGCTGAATCTTAGCTTTTCATGAAGTTTTATCACTGAAACCCTGTAATGAGTATAAAAAGGCTCTTTGTGTATTGCCTCTTGAACATCTCAAAGCTATTGTGAGAGATTAAACTCCTATGATCTACGGTTTAACATTTCTATTGACTCTCATTTGTATCTTGAAGAGTCATAACTTTGGTTTTAGGTTTATCAGCTTGTAATGGCCAAATCCTTGTCAATGAATCCAGTGATTCTTCATATTCACATCAATAGGTGTTGTTTAAGCCTCCGGATGTGTCTTCTTGCTACAACTCCCCATATTCACCATTAGAAACACCTGTGAGATTTTAAGAACTAACAAAACTATGGTATAAGCTATAATGCTTATTTCTTACTTTCACTTGCATCTACACCTTGGTAGCATGCTTAATCACGTCATCAAGAGTTCTAAAAGGCTGAATCTCAGCTTTTTATGACGTTTTATCACTGAAACCCAGTACTGAGCATAAGAAAAGGCTTTCTGTGTATTGCCTCTTGAACATCTCAAAGCTATTGTGAGAGATTAAACTCCTATGACTACAGTTTAACACTTCTATTGACTCTCATTTGTATCTTGAAGACTCATAACTTTGGTTTTAGGTTTATCAGCTTGTAATGGCCAAATCCTTGTCAATGAAACCAGTGATTCTTCATATTCACATCAATAGGTGTTGTTTAAGCCTCCAGATGTGTCTTCTTGCTACAACTCCCCATATTCACCATTAGAAACTCCTATGAGATTTTAAGACCTAACAAAACTATGGTATAAGCTATAATGCTTATTTCTTACTTTGACTTACATCTTCACCTTGGTAGCATGCTTAATCACGTCATCAAGAGTTCTAAAAGGCTATATTTAAGCCTTTCAAGAAGTTTCATCACCCAAACCCAGTACATAGCATACAATGGTTCTCTATAGTGGCTCTTGAAGATATCAAAGCTATTGTGAGAGATTAAACTCCTAAGACTACACTTCAACTCTTCTATTCACTCTCATTTGTATCTTGAAGAGTCATAACTTTGGTTTTAGGTCTATCAGCTTGTAATGGCCATATCCTTGTCAATGAAACCAGTGATTCTTCATATTCTAATCAATAGGTGTTGTTTAAATATTCAGATGTGTTTTCTTGCTACAACTCCCCATATTCACCATTAGAAACTCCTATGAGATTTTAAGAACTAACAAAACTATGGTATAAGCTATATTTATTTACTTTGACTTGCATCTAAACCTTGGTAGCATGCTTAATCACGTCATCAAGAGTTCTAAAAGGCTGAATCTTAGCTTTTCATGAAGTTTTATCACTGAAACCATGTAATGAGCATAAAAAGGCTCTTTGTGTATTGCCTCTTGAACATCTCAAAGCTATTGTGAGAGATTAAACTCCTATGACTACAGTTTAACACTTCTATTGACTCTCATTTGTATCTTGAAGAGTCATAACTTTGGTTTTAGGTTTATCAGCTTGTAATGGATAAATCCTTGTCAATGAAACCAGTGATTCTTCATATTCACATCAATAGGTGTTGTTTAACCCTCCAGATGTTTCTTCTTGCTATAACTCCCCATATTCACCATTAGAAACTCCTGTGAGATTTTAAGAACTAACAAAACTATGGTATAAGCTATAATGCTTATTTCTTACTTTCACTTGCATCTAAACCTTGGTAGCATGCTTAATCACGTCATCAAGAGTTCTAAAAGGCTGAATCTCAGCTTTTCATGAAGTTTTATCACTTGAAACCCTGTAATGAGCATAAAAAGGCTCTTTGTGTATCCGCCTTGAACATCTCAAAGCTATTGTGAGAAATTAAACTCCTATGACTACAGTTTAACACTTCTATTGACTCTCATTTGTATCTTGAAGAGTCATAACTTTGGTTTTAGGTTTATCAGCTTGTAATGGCCAAATCCTTGTCAATGAAACCATTGATTCTTCATATTCACATCAATAGGTGTTGTTTAAGCCTCCAGATGTGTCTTCTTGCTACAACTCCCCATATTCACCATTAGAAACTCCTATGAGATTTTAAGAACTAACAAAACTATGGTATAAGCTATAATGCTTATTTCTTACTTTCACTTGTATCTACACCTTGGTAGCATGCTTAATCACGTCATCAAGAGTTCTAAAAGGCTGAATTTAAGCCTTTCAAGAAGTTTCATCACCCAAACCTAGTACATAGCATACAATGGTTCTCTATAGTGGCTCTTGAAGATATCAAAGCTATTGTGAGAGATTAAACTCCTAAGACTACACTTCAACTCTTCTATTCACTCTCATTTGTATCTTGAAGAGTCATAACTTTGGTTTTAGGTCTATCAGCTTGTAATGGCCAAATCCTTGTCAATGAAACCAGTGATTCTTCATATTCATATCAATAGGTGTTGTTGAAGTATTCAGATGTGTTTTCTTGCTACAACTCCCCATATTCACCATTAGAAACTCCTATGAGATTTTAAGAACTAACAAAACTATGGTATAAGCTATAATGCTTATTTCTTACTTTGATTTGCATCTAAACCTTGGTAGCATGCTTAATCACGTCATCAAGAGTTCTAAAAGGCTGAATCTTAGCTTTTCATGAAGTTTTATCACTGAAACCCTGTAATGAGCATAAAAAGGCTCTTTTGTATTGCCTCTTGAAGATATCAAAGCTATTGTGAGAGATTAAACTCCTATGACTACAGTTTAACACTTCTATTCACTCTAATTTGTATCTTGAAGAGTCATAACTTTGGTTTTAGGTTTATCAGCTTGTAATGGATAAATCCTTGTCAATGAAACCAGTGATTCTTCATATTCACATCAATAGGTGTTGTTTAAGCCTCCAGATGTTTCTTCTTGCTACAACTCCCCATATTCACCATTAGAAACTCCTGTGAGATTTTAAGAACTAACAAAACTATGGTATAAGCTATAATGCTTATTTCTTACTTTCACTTGCATCTAAACCTTGGTAGCATGCTTAATCACGTCATCAAGAGTTCTAAAAGGCTGAATCTCAGTTTTTTATGAAGTTTTATCACTGAAAGCCGGTAATGAGCATAAAAAGGCTCTTTGTGTATTGCCTGTTGAACATCTCAAAGCTATTGTGAGAAATTAAACTCCTATGACTACAGTTTAACACTTCTATTGACTCTCATTTGTATCTTGAAGAGTCATAACTTTGGTTTTAGGTTTATCAGCTTGTAATGGCCAAATCCTTGTCAATGAAACCAGTGAGTCTTCATATTCACATCAATAGGTGTTGTTTAAGCCTCCAGATGTGTCTTCTTGCTACAACTCCCCATATTCACCATTAGAAACTCCTATGAGATTCAAAGAACTAACAAAAACTATGGTATAAGCTATAATGCTTATTTCTTACTTTGACTTACATCTACACCTTGGTAGCATGCTTAATCACGTCATCAAGAGTTCTAAAAGGCTGAATTTTAAGCCTTTCAAGAAGTTTCATCACCCAAACCCAGTACATAGCATACAAAGGTTCTCTATAGTGGCTCTTGAAGATATCAAAGCTTTTGTGAGAGATTAAACTCCTAAGACTACACTTCAACTCTTCTATTCACTCTCATTTGTATCTTGAAGAGTCATAACTTTGGTTTTAGGTCTATCAGCTTGTAATGGCCAAATCCTTGTCAATGAAACCAGTGATTCTTCATATTCATATCAATAGGTGTTGTTGAAGTATTCAGATGTGTTTTCTTGCTACAATTCCAAAATTTAACATTAGAAACTCCTATGAGATTTTAAGAACTAACAAAACTATGGTATAAGCTATAATGCTTATTTCTTACTTTGATTTGCATCTAAACCTTGGTAGCATGCTTAATCACGTCATCAAGAGTTCTAAAAGGCTGAATCTTAGCTTTTCATGAAGTTTTATCACTGAAACCCTGTAATGAGCATAAAAAGGCTCTTTGTAATGCCTCTTGAACATCTCAAAGCTATTGTGAGAGATTAAACCTCCTATGACTACAGTTTAACACTTCTATTGACTCTCATTTGTATCTTAAAGAGTCATAACTTTGGTTTTAGGTTTATCAGCTTGTAATGGATAAATCCTTGTCAATGAAACCAGTGATTCTTCATATTCACATCAATACGTGTTGTTTAACGCCCCCCAGATGTTTCTTCTTGCTACAACTCCCCATATTCACCATTAGAAACTCCTGTGAGATTTTAAGAACTAACAAAACTATGGTATAAGCTATAATGCTTATTTCTTACTTTCACTTGCAGCTAAACCTTGGTAGCATGCTTATTCACGTCATCAAGAGTTCTAAAAGGTTGAATCTCAGCTTTTCATGAAGTTTTATCACCGAAACCCAAGATTGAGCATAAAAAGGCTCTCTGTAATGGCCTCTTGAACATCTCAAAGCTATTGTGAGAAATTAAACTCCCTATGACTACCGTTTAACACTTCTATTGACTCTCATTTGTATCTTGAAGAGTCATAACTTTGGTTTTAGGTTTATCAGCTAGTAATGGCCAAATCCTTGTGAATGAAACCATTGATTCTTCATATTTACATCAATAGGTGTTGTTTAAGCCTCCATATGTGTCTTCTTGCTACAACTCCCCATATTCACCATTAGAAACTCCTATGAGATTTTAAGAACTAACAAAACTATGGTATAAGCTATAATGCTTATTTCTTACTTTGACTTGCATCTACACCTTGGTAGCATGCTTAATCACGTCATCAAGAGTTCTAAAAGGCTGAATTTAAGCCTTTCAAGAAGTTTCATCACCCAAACCCAAGTACATAGCATACAATGGTTCTTTGTGTATGGCTCTTGAAGATATCAAAGCTATTGTGAGAGATTAAACTCCTAAGACTACACTTCAACTCTTCTATTCACTCTCATTTGTATCTTGAAGAGTCATAACTTTGGATTTAGGTCTATCAGCTTGTAATGGCCAAATCCTTGTCAATGAAACCAGTGATTCTTCATATTCATATCAATATGTGTCGTCTTGCTACAACGCCCTCTATTCACCATTAGAAACTCCTATGAGATTTTAAGAACTAACAAAACTATGGTATAAGCTATAATGCTTATTTCTTACTTTGATTTGCATCTAAACCTTGGTAGCATGCTTAATCACGTCATCAAGAGTTCTAAAAGGCTGAATCTTAGCTTTTCATGAAGTTTTATCACTGAAACCCTGTAATGAGCATAAAAAGGCTCTTTGTGTATTGCCTCTTGAACATCTCAAAGCTATTGTGAGAGATTAAACTCCTATGACTACAGTTTAACACTTCTATTGACTCTCATTTGTATCTTGAAGAGTCATAACTTTGGTTTTAGGTTTATCAGCTTGTAATGGCCAAATCCTTGTCAATGAAACCAGTGATTCTTCATATTCACATCAATAGGTGTTGTTTAAGCCTCCAGATGTGTCTTCTTGCTACAACTTCCCATATTCACCATTAGAAACTCCTGTGAGATTTTAAGAACTAACAAAACTATGGTATAAGCTTATAATGCTTATTTCTTACTTTCACTTGCATCTACACCTTGGTAGCATGCTTAATCACGTCATCAAGAGTTCTAAAAGGCTGAATCTCAGCTTTTTATGAAGTTTTATCACCGAAACCAAGTAATGAGCATAAAAAAGGCTTTCTGTGTATTGCCTCTTGAACATCTCAAAGCTATTGTGAGAGATTAAACTCCTATGACTACAGTTTAACACTTCTATTGACTCTCATTTGTATCTTGAAGACTCATAACTTTGGTTTTAGGTTTATCAGCTTGTAATGGCCAAATCCTTGTCAATGAAAGCTTTGATTCTTCATATTCACATCAATAGGTTGTTTAAGCCTCCAGATGTGTCTTCTTGCTACAACTCCCCATATTCACCATTAGAAACTCCTATGAGATTTTAAGAACTAACAAAACTATGGTATAAGCTTATAATGCTTATTTCTTACTTTGACTTACATCTTCACCTTGGTAGCATGCTTAATCACGTCATCAAGAGTTCTAAAAGGCTATATTTAAGCCTTTCAAGAAGTTTCATCACCCAAACCCAAGTACATAGCATATAATGGTTCTCTATAGTGGCTCTTGAAGATATCAAAGCTATTTAGAGAGATTAAACTCCTAAGACTACACTTCAACTCTTCTATTCACTCTCATTTGTATCTTGAAGAGTCATAACTTTGGTTTTAGGTCTATCAGCTTGTAATGGCCAAATCCTTGTCAATGAAACCAGTGATTCTTCATATTCATATCAATAGGTGTTGTTTAAATATTCAGATGTGTTTTCTTGCTACAACTCCCCATATTCACCATTAGAAACTCCTATGAGATTTTAAGAACTAACAAAACTATGGTATAAGCTATAATGCTTATTTCTTACTTTGACTTGCATCTAAACCTTGGTAGCATGCTTAATCACGTCATCAAGAGTTCTAAAAGGCTGAATCTTAGCTTTTCATGAAGTTTTATCACTGAAACCCTGTAATGAGCATAAAAAGGCTTTCTGTATTGCCTCTTGAACATCTCAAAGCTATTGTGAGAGATTAAACTCCTATGACTACAGTTTAACACTTCTATTGACTCTCATTTGTATCTTGAAGAGTCATAACTTTGGTTTTAGGTTTATCAGCTTGTAATGGATAAATCCTTGTCAATGAAACCAGTGATTCTTCATATTCACATCAATAGGTGTTGTTTAAGCCTCCAGATGTTTCTTCTTGCTACAACTCCCCATATTCACCATTAGAAACTCCCTGTGAGATTTTAAGAACTAACCAAAATATGGTATAAGCTATCGTGCTTATATCTAACTTTCGCTTGCGTCTACCACTTGGAAGCATGCTTAATCACGTCCTCAAGCCTTCTACAAGGCTGAATCTCAGCTTTCCATGAACTGTTGTCACTGAAACCCAGTAATGAGCATAAAAAGGCTTCTTCTGTATTGCCTCTTGAACATCTCAAAGCTATTGTGAGAAATTAAACTCCTATGACTACAGTTTAACACTTCTATTGACTCTCATTTGTATCTTAAATAGTCATAACTTTGGTTTTAGGTTTATCAGCTTGTAATGGCCAAATCCTTGTCAATGAAACCATTGATTCTTCATATTCACATCAATAGGTGTTGTTTAAGCCTCCGGATGTGTCTTCTTCCTACAACTCCCCATATTCACCATTAGAAACACCTGTGAGATTTTAAGAACTAACAAAACTATGGTATAAGCTATAATGCTTATTTCGTACTTTGACTTACATCTTCACCTTGGTAGCATGCTTAATCACGTCATCAAGAGTTCTAAAAGGCTGAATTTTAGCCTTTCATGAAGTTTCATCACCCACACCCAGTACATAGCATATAATGGTTCTCTATAGTGGCTCTTGAAGATATCAAAGCTATTGTGAGCGATTAAACTCCTAAGACTACATTTCAACACTTATATTCACTCTCATTTCTATTTTGAAGAGTCATAACTCCACTTTTAGGTTTATCAGCTTGTAATGGCCAAATCCTTGTCAATGAAACCATTGATTCTTCATATTCACATCAATAGGTGTTGTTTAAGCCGTCCATATGTGTTTTCTTGCTACAACTCCCCATATTCACCATTAGAAACTCCTATGAGATTTTAAGAACTAACAAAACTATGGTATAAGCTATAATGCTTATTTCTTACTTTGACTTGCATCTAAACCTTGGTAGCATGCTTAATCACGTCATCAAGAGTTCTAAAAGGCTGAATCTTAGCTTTTCATGAAGTTTTATCACTGAAACCATGTAATGAGCATAAAAAGGCTCTTTGTGTATTGCCTCTTGAACATCTCAAAGCTATTGTGAGAGATTAAACTCCTATGACTACAGTTTAACACTTCTATTGACTCTCATTTGTATCTTGAAGAGTCATAACTTTGGTTTTAGGTTTATCAGCTTGTAATGGCCAAATCCTTGTCAATGAAACCATTGATTCTTCATATTCCCATCAATAGGTGTTGTCTAAGCCTCCAGATGTGTCTTCTTGCTAACTCCCCATATTCACCATTAGAAACTCCTGTGAGATTTTAAGAACTAACAAAACTATGGTATAAGCTATAATGCTTATTTCTTACTTTCACTTGCATCTAAACCTTTGGTAGCATGCTTAATCACGTCATCAAGAGTTCTAAAAGGCTGAATCTCTTTTATGAAGTTTTATCACCCGAAACCCTGAATGAGCATAAAAAGGCTCTTTTGTATTGCCTCTTGAACATCTCAAAGCTATTGTGAGAGATTAAACTCCTATGACTACAGTTTAACACTTCTATTGACTCTCATTTGTATCTTGAAGAGTCATAACTTTGGTTTTAGGTTTATCAACTTGTAATGGCCAAATCCTTGTCAATGAAACCAGTGATTCTTCATATTCACATCAATAGGTGTTGTTTAAGCCTCCAGATGTGTCTTCTTGCTACAACTCCCCATATTCACCATTAGAAACTCCTATGAGATTTTAAGAACTAACAAAACTATGGTATAAGCTATAATGCTTATTTCTTACTTTGACTTGCTTCTACACCTTGGTAGCATGCTTAATCACGTCATCAAGAGTGCTAATAGGCTTAATCTAAGCCTTTGATAAAGTTTCATCACTCAAACCCTGTAATGAGCATAAAAAGGCTCTTTCTGTATTGCCTCTTGAACATCTCAAAGCTATTGTGAGAGATTAAACCCCTAAGACTAAACTTTAACACTTCTATTGACTCTCATTTGTATCTTGAAGAGTCATAACTTTGGTTTTAGGTTTATCACTTGTAATGGCCAAATCCTTGTCAATGAAACCAGTGATTCTTCATATTCACATCAATAGGTGTTGTTTAAGCCTCCGGATGTGTCTTCTTGCTACAACTCCCCATATTCACCATTAGAAACTCTTATGAGATTTTAAGAACTAACAAAACTATGGTATAAGCTATGATGCTTATTTCTTACTTTCACTTGCATCTAAACCTTGGTAGCATGCTTAATCACGTCATCAAGAGTTCTAAAAGGCTGAATCTAAGCCTCTAATGAAGTTTAATCACTAAAACCCAGTACATAGCATAAAAAGTTTCTGTAGTGCCTCTTGAACATCTCAAAGCTATTGTGAGAGATTAAACTCCTATGACTACACTTTAACACTTCTATTGACTCTCATTTGTATCTTGAAGAGTCATAACTTTGGTTTTAGGTTTATCAGCTTGTAATGGCCAAATCCTTGTCAATGAAACCAGTGATTCTTCATATTCACATCAATAGGTGTTGTTTAAGCTCCTCAGATGTGTCTTCTTGCTACAACTCCCCATATTCACCATTAGAAACTCCTATGGGATTTAAAGAACTAACAAAACTATGGTAAAAGTTATAATGCTTATTTCTTACTTTGACTTGCATCTACACCTTGGTAGCATGCTTAATCACGTCATCAAGAGTTCTAAAACGCTGAATCTAAGCCTTTCATGAAGTTTCATCACCCAAACCCAAGTACATGAGCATACAAAGGTTCTCTATAGTTCCTCTTGAACATCTCAAAGCAATTGTAAGAGATTAAACTCCTAAGACTACACTTCAACTCTTCTATTCACTCTCATTTGTATCTTGAAGAGTCATAACTTTGGTTTTAGGTCTATCAGCTTGTAATGGCCAAATCCTTGTCAATGAAACCAGTGATTCTTCATATTCATATCAATAGGTGTTGTTTAAGCCTCCATATGTGTCTTCTTGCTACAACGCCCCTTATTCACCATTAGAAACTCCTATGAGATTCTTAGAACTAACAGAACTATGGGATAAGCTATAATGCTTTTTTCTTACTTTTACTAGCTTCTCAAACTTGGTATCATGCTTCATCACGTCATCAAGAGTCCTAAATGGCTGAATCTAAGCCTTTGATGAAGTTTCATCACTCAAACCCTGTAATGAGCATAAAAAAGGCTCTTTGTGTATTGCCTCTTGAACATCTCAAAGCTATTGTGAGAGATTAAACTCCTATGACTACACTTTAACACTTCTATTGACTCTCATTTGTATCTTGAAGAGTCATAACTTTGGTTTTAGGTTTATCAGCTTGTAATGGGTAAATCCTTGTCAATGAAACCAGTGATTCTTCATATTCACATCAATAGGTGTTGTTTAAGCCTCCATATGTGTCTTCTTGCTACAACTCCCCATATTCACCATTAGAAACTCCTGTGAGATTTTAAGAACTAACAAAACTATGGTATAAGCTATAATGCTTATTTCTTACTTTCACTTGCATCTAAACCTTGGTAGCATGCTTAATCACGTCATCAAGAGTTCTAAAAGGCTGAATCTCAGCTTTTCATGAAGTTTTATCACTGAAACCCTGTAATGAGCATAAAAAGGCTCTTTGTGTATTGCCTCTTGAACATCTCAAAGCTATTGTGAGAGATTAAACTCCTATGACTACAGTTTAACACTTCTATTGACTCTCATTTGTATCTTGAAGAGTCATAACTTTGGTTTTAGGTTTATCAGCTTGTAATGGCCAAATCCTTGTCAATGAAACCAGTGATTCTTCATATTCACATCAATAGGTGTTGTTTAAGCCTCCAGATGTGTCTTCTTGCTACAACTCCCCATATTCACCATTAGAAACTCCTGTGAGATTTTAAGAACTAACAAAACTATGGTATAAGCTATAATGCTTATTTCTTACTTTCACTTGCATCTACACCTTGGTAGCATGCTTAATCACGTCATCAAGAGTTCTAAAAGGCTGAATCTAAGCCTTTGATGAAGTTTCATCACCCAAACCCAGTACATAGCATACAATGGTTCTCTATAGTGGCTCTTGAAGATATCAAAGCTATTGTGAGAGATTAAACTCCTAAGACTACACTTCAACTCTTCTATTCACTCTCATTTGTATCTTGAAGAGTCATAACTTTGGTTTTAGGTCTATCAGCTTGTAATGGCCAAATCCTTGTCAATGAAACCAGTGATTCTTCATATTCATATCAATAGGTGTTGTTGAAGTATTCAGATGTGTTTTCTTGCTACAACTCCCCATATTCACCATTAGAAACTCCTATGAGATTTTAAGAACTAACAAAACTATGGTATAAGCTATAATGCTTATTTCTTACTTTGACTTACATCTAAACATTGGTAGCATGCTTAATCACGTCATCAAGAGTTCTAAAAGGCTGAATCTAAGCCTTTCATGAAGTTTTATCACTCAAACCCTGTAATGAGCATAAAAAGGCTCTCTTTGTATTGCCTCTTGAACATCTCAAAGCTATTATGAGAGATTAAACTCCTATGACTACAGCTTTAACTCTTCTATTGACTCTCATTTGTATCCTAAATAGTCATAACTTTTCTTTTAGCTTCTTCATCTTGTAATTGCCAACTCCTTGTCAATGAAACCAGTGATTCTTCCTATTCACACCATTAGTTGTTTTTTTAGCCTCCATATGTTTCTTCTTGCTCCAACTCCCCATATTCACCATTAGAAACTCCCTATGAGATTTTAAGAACTAACAAAACTATGGTATAAGCTATAATGCTTATTTCTTACTTTCACTTGCATCTAAACCTTGGTAGCATGCTTAATCACGTCATCAAGAGTTCTAAAAGGCTGAATCTTAGCTTTTCATGAAGTTTTATCACTGAAACCCTGTAATGAGTATAAAAAGGCTCTTTGTGTATTGCCTCTTGAACATCTCAAAGCTATTGTGAGAGATTAAACTCCTATGACTACAGTTTAACATTTCTATTGACTCTCATTTGTATCTTGAAGAGTCATAACTTTGGTTTTAGGTTTATCAGCTTGTAATGGCCAAATCCTTGTCAATGAATCCAGTGATTCTTCATATTCACATCAATAGGTGTTGTTTAAGCCTCCGGATGTGTCTTCTTGCTACAACTCCCCATATTCACCATTAGAAACACCTGTGAGATTTTAAGAACTAACAAAACTATGGTATAAGCTTATAATGCTTATTTCTTACTTTCACTTGCATCTACACCTTGGTAGCATGCTTAATCACGTCATCAAGAGTTCTAAAGAGGCTGAATCTCAGCTTTTTATGACGCTTTTATCACTCGAAACCCCAATCATGAGCATAAAGAAAAGGCTTTCGTGTATTGCCTCTTGAACATCTCAAAGCTATGTGTGAGAGATTAAACTCCTATGACTACAGTTTAACACTTCTATTGACTCTCATTTGTATCTTGAAGACTCATAACTTTGGTTTTAGGTTTATCAGCTTGTAATGGCCAAATCCTTGTCAATGAAACCAGTGATTCTTCATATTCACATCAATAGGTGTTGTTTAAGCCTCCAGATGTGTCTTCTTGCTACAACTCCCCATATTCACCATTAGAAACTCCTATGAGATTTTAAGACCTAACAAAACTATGGTATAAGCTATAATGCTTATTTCTTACTTTGACTTACATCTTCACCTTGGTAGCATGCTTAATCACGTCATCAAGAGTTCTAAAAGGCTATATTTAAGCCTTTCAAGAAGTTTCATCACCCAAACCCAGTACATAGCATACAATGGTTCTCTATAGTGGCTCTTGAAGATATCAAAGCTATTGTGAGAGATTAAACTCCTAAGACTACACTTCAACTCTTCTATTCACTCTCATTTGTATCTTGAAGAGTCATAACTTTGGTTTTAGGTCTATCAGCTTGTAATGGCCATATCCTTGTCAATGAAACCAGTGATTCTTCATATTCTAATCAATAGGTGTTGTTTAAATATTCAGATGTGTTTTCTTGCTACAACTCCCCATATTCACCATTAGAAACTCCTATGAGATTTTAAGAACTAACAAAACTATGGTATAAGCTATAATGCTTATTTCTTACTTTGACTTGCATCTAAACCTTGGTAGCATGCTTAATCACGTCATCAAGAGTTCTAAAAGGCTGAATCTTAGCTTTTCATGAAGTTTTATCACTGAAACCCTGTAATGAGCATAAAAAGGCTCTTTGTGTATTGCCTCTTGAACATCTCAAAGCTATTGTGAGAGATTAAACTCCTATGACTACAGTTTAACACTTCTATTGACTCTCATTTGTATCTTGAAGAGTCATAACTTTGGTTTTAGGTTTATCAGCTTGTAATGGATAAATCCTTGTCAATGAAACCAGTGATTCTTCATATTCACATCAATAGGTGTTGTTTAACCCTCCAGATGTTTCTTCTTGCTATAACTCCCCATATTCACCATTAGAAACTCCTGTGAGATTTTAAGAACTAACAAAACTATGGTATAAGCTATAATGCTTATTTCTTACTTTCACTTGCATCTAAACCTTGGTAGCATGCTTAATCACGTCATCAAGAGTTCTAAAAGGCTGAATCTCAGCTTTTCATGAAGTTTTATCACTGAAACCCCTATTATGAGCATAAAAAGGCTCTTTGTGTATTGCCTCTTGAACATCTCAAAGCTATTGGGAGAAATTAAACTCCTATGACTACAGTTTAACAACTCTATTAACTCTTATTTGTATCTTGAAGAGTCATAACTTTGGTTTTAGGTTTATCAGCTTGTAATGGCCAAATCCTTGTCAATGAAACCATTGATTCTTCATATTCACATCAATAGGTGTTGTTTAAGCCTCCAGATGTGTCTTCTTGCTACAACTCCCCATATTCACCATTAGAAACTCCTATGAGATTTTAAGAACTAACAAAACTATGGTATAAGCTATAATGCTTATTTCTTACTTTCACTTGCATCTACACCTTGGTAGCATGCTTAATCACGTCATCAAGAGTTCTAAAAGGCTGAATTTAAGCCTTTCAAGAAGTTTCATCACCCAAACCCAGTACATATCATACAATGGTTCTCTATAGTGGCTCTTGAAGATATCAAAGCTATTGTGAGAGATTAAACTCCTAAGACTACACTTCAACTCTTCTATTCACTCTCATTTGTATCTCAAAGAGTCATAACTTTGGTTTTAGGTCTATCAGCTTGTAATGGCCAAATCCTTGTCAATGAAACCAGTGATTCTTCATATTCATATCAATAGGTGTTGTTGAAGTATTCAGATGTGTTTTCTTGCTACAACTCCCCATATTCACCATTAGAAACTCCTATGAGATTTTAAGAACTAACAAAACTATGGTATAAGCTATAATGCTTATTTCTTACTTTGATTTGCATCTAAACCTTGGTAGCATGCTTAATCACGTCATCAAGAGTTCTAAAAAGGCTGAATCTTAGCTTTTCATGAAGTTTTATCACTGAAACCCTGTAATGAGCATAAAAAGGCTCTTTGTGTATTGCTCTTGAACATCTCAAAGCTATTGTGAGAGATTAAACTCCTATGACTACAGTTTAACACTTCTATTGACTCTCATTTGTATCTTGAAGAGTCATAACTTTGGTTTTAGGGTTTATCAACTTGTAATGGCTAAATCCTTGTCAATGAAACCAGTGATTCTTCATATTCACATCAATAGGTGTTGTTTAACCTCAGATGTTTCTTCTTCCTATAACTCCCCATATTCACCATTAGAAACTCCTGTGAGATTTTAAGAACTAACAAAACTATGGTATAAGCTATAATGCTTATTTCTTACTTTCACTTGCATCTAAACCTTGGTAGCATGCTTAATCACGTCATCAAGAGTTCTAAAAGGCTGAATCTCAGCTTTTCATGAAGTTTTATCACTGAAACCCTGTAATGAGCATAAAAAGGCTCTTTGTGTATTGCCTCTTGAACATCTCAAAGCTATTGTGAGAGATTAAACTCCTATGACTACAGTTTAACATTTCTATTGACTCTCATTTGTATCTTGAAGAGTCATAACTTTGGTTTTAGGTTTATCAGCTTGTAATGGCCAAATCCTTGTCAATGAATCCAGTGATTCTTCATATTCACATCAATAGGTGTTGTTTAAGCCTCCGGATGTGTCTTCTTGCTACAACTCCCCATATTCACCATTAGAAACACCTGTGAGATTTTAAGAACTAACAAAACTATGGTATAAGCTATAATGCTTATTTCTTACTTTCACTTGCATCTACACCTTGGTAGCATGCTTAATCACGTCATCAAGAGTTCTAAAAGGCTGAATCTCAGCTTTTTATGACGTTTTATCACTGAAACCCAGTACTGAGCATAAGAAAAGGCTTTCTGTGTATTGCCTCTTGAACATCTCAAAGCTATTGTGAGAGATTAAACTCCTATGACTACAGTTTAACACTTCTATTGACTCTCATTTGTATCTTGAAGACTCATAACTTTGGTTTTAGGTTTATCAGCTTGTAATGGCCAAATCCTTGTCAATGAAACCAGTGATTCTTCATATTCACATCAATAGGTGTTGTTTAAGCCTCCAGATGTGTCTTCTTGCTACAACTCCCCATATTCACCATTAGAAACTCCTATGAGATTTTAAGACCTAACAAAACTATGGTATAAGCTATAATGCTTATTTCTTACTTTGACTTACATCTTCACCTTGGTAGCATGCTTAATCACGTCATCAAGAGTTCTAAAAGGCTATATTTAAGCCTTTCAAGAAGTTTCATCACCCAAACCCAGATACATAGCATACAATGGTTCTCTATAGTGGCTCTTGAAGATATCAAAGCTATTGTGAGAGATTAAACTCCTAAGACTACACTTCAACTCTTCTATTCACTCTCATTTGTATCTTGAAGAGTCATAACTTTGGTTTTAGGTCTATCAGCTTGTAATGGCCATATCCTTGTCAATGAAACCAGTGATTCTTCATATTCTAATCAATAGGTGTTGTTTAAATATTCAGATGTGTTTTCTTGCTACAACTCCCCATATTCACCATTAGAAACTCCTATGAGATTTTAAGAACTAACAAAACTATGGTATAAGCTATAATGCTTATTTCTTACTTTGACTTGCATCTAAACCTTGGTAGCATGCTTAATCATGTCATCAAGAGTTCTAAAAGGCTGAATCTTAGCTTTTCATGAAGTTTTATCACTGAAACCCTGTAATGAGCATAAAAAGGCTCTTTGTGTATTTCCTTCTTGAACATCTCAAAGCTATGGAGAGAGATTAAACTCCTATGACTACAGTTTAACACTTCTATTGACTCTCATTTGTATCTTGAAGAGTCATAACTTTGGTTTTAGGTTTATCAGCTTGTAATGGATAAATCCTTGTCAATGAAACCAGTGATTCTTCATATTCACATCAATAGGTGTTGTTTAACCCTCCAGATGTTTCTTCTTGCTATAACTCCCCATATTCACCATTAGAAACTCCTGTGAGATTTTAAGAACTAACAAAACTATGGTATAAGCTATAATGCTTATTTCTTACTTTCACTTGCATCTAAACCTTGGTAGCATGCTTAATCACGTCATCAAGAGTTCTAAAAGGCTGAATCTCAGCTTTTCATGAAGTTTTATCACTGAAACCCTAGTAATGAGCATAAAAAGGCTCTTTGTGTATTGCCTCTTGAACATCTCAAAGCTATTGTGAGAAATTAAACTCCTATGACTACAGTTTAACACTTCTATTGACTCTCATTTGTATCTTGAAGAGTCATAACTTTGGTTTTAGGTTTATCAGCTTGTAATGGCCAAATCCTTGTCAATGAAACCATTGATTCTTCATATTCACATCGATAGGTGTTGTTTAAGCCTCCAGATGTGTCTTCTTGCTACAACTCCCCATATTCACCATTAGAAACACCTGTGAGATTTTAAGAACTAACAAAACTATGGTATAAGCTATAATGCTTATTTCTTACTTTCACTTGCATCTACACCTTGGTAGCATGCTTAATCACGTCATCAAGAGTTCTAAAAGGCTGAATTTAAGCCTTTCAAGTATTCATCACCCAAACCCAGTACATAGCATACAATGGTTCTCTATAGTGGCTCTTGAAGATATCAAAGCTATTGTGAGAGATTAAACTCCTAAGACTACACTTCAACTCTTCTATTCACTCTCATTTGTATCTTGAAGAGTCATAACTTTGGTTTTAGGTCTATCAGCTTGTAATGGCCAAATCCTTGTCAATGAAACCAGTGATTCTTCATATTCATATCAATAGGTGTTGTTGAAGTATTCAGATGTGTTTTCTTGCTACAACTCCCCATATTCACCATTAGAAACTCCTATGAGATTTTAAGAACTAACAAAACTATGGTATAAGCTATAATGCTTATTTCTTACTTTGATTTGCATCTAAACCTTGGTAGCATGCTTAATCACGTCATCAAGAGTTCTAAAAGGCTGAATCTTAGCTTTTCATGAAGTTTTATCACTGAAACCCTGTAATGAGCATAAAAAGGCTCTTTGTGTATTGCCTCTTGAACATCTCAAAGCTATTGTGAGAGATTAAACTCCTATGACTACAGTTTAACACTTCTATTGACTCTCATTTGTATCTTAAAGAGTCATAACTTTGGTTTTAGGTTTATCAGCTTGTAATGGATAAATCCTTGTCAATGAAACCAGTGATTCTTCATATTCACATCAATAGGTGTTGTTTAACCCTCCAGATGTTTCTTCTTGCTATAACTCCCCATATTCACCATTAGAAACTCCTGTGAGATTTTAAGAACTAACAAAACTATGGTATAAGCTATAATGCTTATTTCTTACTTTCACTTGCATCTAAACCTTGGTAGCATGCTTAATCACGTCATCAAGAGTTCTAAAAGGCTGAATCTCAGCTTTTCATGAAGTTTTATCACTGAAACCCTGTAATGAGCATAAAAAGGCTCTTTGTGTATTGCCTCTTGAACATCTCAAAGCTATTGTGAGAGATTAAACTCCTATGACTACAGTTTAACACTTCTATTGACTCTCATTTGTATCTTGAAGGTTCAGAACTCTGTTTTTAGGTGAATCAGCTTGAAAATGGCCAAATCCTTGTCAATGAAACCATTGATTCTTCATATTCACATCAATAGGTGTTGTTTAAGCCTCCAGATGTGTCTTCTTGCTACAACTCCCCATATTCACCATTAGAAACACCTGTGAGATTTTAAGAACTAACAAAACTATGGTATAAGCTATAATGCTTATTTCTTACTTTCACTTGCATCTACACCTTGGTAGCATGCTTAATCACGTCATCAAGAGTTCTAAAAGGCTGAATTTAAGCCTTTCAAGAAGTTTCATCACCCAAACCCAGTACATAGCATACAATGGTTCTCTATAGTGGCTCTTGAAGATATCAAAGCTATTGTGAGAGATTAAACTCCTAAGACTACACTTCAACTCTTCTATTCACTCTCATTTGTATCTCAAAGAGTCATAACTTTGGTTTTAGGTCTATCAGCTTGTAATGGCCAAATCCTTGTCAATGAAACCAGTGATTCTTCATATTCATATCAATAGGTGTTGTTGAAGTATTCAGATGTGTTTTCTTGCTACAACTCCCCATATTCACCATTAGAAACTCCTATGAGATTTTAAGAACTAACAAAACTATGGTATAAGCTATAATGCTTATTTCTTACTTTGATTTGCATCTAAACCTTGGTAGCATGCTTAATCACGTCATCAAGAGTTCTAAAAGGCTGAATCTTAGCTTTTCATGAAGTTTTATCACTGAAACCCTGTAATGAGCATAAAAAGGCTCTTTGTGTATTGCCTCTTGAACATCTCAAAGCTATTGTGAGAGATTAAACTCCTATGACTACAGTTTAACACTTCTATTGACTCTCATTTGTATCTTGAAGAGTCATAACTTTGGTTTTAGGTTTATCAGCTTGTAATGGATAAATCCTTGTCAATGAAACCAGTGATTCTTCATATTCACATCAATAGGTGTTGTTTAAGCCTCCATATGTGTCTTCTTGCTACAACTCCCAAATTCACCATTAGAAACTCCTGTGAGATTTTAAGAACTAACAAAACTATGGTATAAGCTATAATGCTTATTTCTTACTTTCACTTGCATCTAAACCTTGGTAGCATGCTTAATCACGTCATCAAGAGTTCTAAAAGGCTGAATCTTAGCTTTTCATGAAGTTTTATCACTGAAACCCTGTAATGAGCATAAAAAGGCTCTTTGTGTATTGCCTCTTGAACATCTCAAAGCTATTGTGAGAAATTAAACTCCTATGACTACAGTTTAACACTTCTATTGACTCTCATTTGTATCTTGAAGAGTCATAACTTTGGTTTTAGGTTTATCAGCTTGTAATGGCCAAATCCTTGTCAATGAAACCATTGATTCTTCATATTCACATCAATAGGTGTTGTTTAAGCCTCCAGATGTGTCTTCTTGCTACAACTCCCCATATTCACCATTAGAAACACCTGTGAGATTTTAAGAACTAACAAAACTATGGTATAAGCTATAATGCTTATTTCTTACTTTCACTTGCATCTACACCTTGGTAGCATGCTTAATCACGTCATCAAGAGTTCTAAAAGGCTGAATTTAAGCCTTTTCAAGAAGTTTCATCACCCAAACCCAGTACATAGCATACAATGGTTCTCTATAGTGGCTCTTGAAGATATCAAAGCTATTGTGAGAGATTAAACTCCTAAGACTACACTTCAACTCTTCTATTCACTCTCATTTGTATCTTAAAGAGTCATAACTTTGGTTTTAGGTCTATCAGCTTGTAATGGCCAAATCCTTGTCAATGAAACCAGTGATTCTTCATATTCATATCAATAGGTGTTGTTGAAGTATTCAGATGTGTTTTCTTGCTACAACTCCCCATATTCACCATTAGAAACTCCTATGAGATTTTAAAGAACTAACAAAAATATGGTATAAGCTATAATGCTTATTTCTTACTTTGATTTGCATCTAAACCTTGGTAGCATGCTTAATCACGTCATCAAGAGTTCTAAAAGGCTGAATCTTAGCTTTTCATGAAGTTTTATCACTGAAACCCTGTAATGAGCATAAAAAGGCTCTTTGTGTATTGCCTCTTGAACATCTCAAAGCTATTGTGAGAGATTAAACTCCTATGACTACAGTTTAACACTTCTATTGACTCTCATTTGTATCTTGAAGAGTCATAACTTTGGTTTTAGGTTTATCAGCTTGTAATGGCCAAATCCTTGTCAATGAAACCAGTGATTCTTCATATTCACATCAATAGGTGTTGTTTAAACCTCCATATGTGTCTTCTTGCTACAACCCCCCTAATTCACCATTAAAAACTCCTATGAGATTTTAAGAACTAACAAAACTATGGTATAAGCTATAATGCTTATTTCTTACTTTCACTTGCATCTACACCTTGGTAGCATGCTTAATCACGTCATCAAGAGTTCTAAAAGGCTGAATCTCAGCTTTTTATGACGTTTTTATCACTGAAACCCAATCATGAGCATAAGAAAAAGGCTTTACGTGTATTGCCTCTTGAACATCTCAAAGCTATTGTGAGAGATTAAACTCCTATGACTACAGTTTAACACTTCTATTGACTCTCATTTGTATCTTGAAGACTCATAACTTTGGTTTTAGGTTTATCAGCTTGTAATGGCCAAATCCTTGTCAATGAAACCAGTGAGTCTTCATATTCACATCAATAGGTGTTGTTTAAGCCTCCAGATGTGTCTTCTTGCTACAACTCCCCATATTCACCATTAGAAACTCCTATGAGATTTTAAGACCTAACAAAACTATGGTATAAGCTATAATGCTTATTTCTTACTTTGACTTACATCTTCACCTTGGTAGCATGCTTAATCACGTCATCAAGAGTTCTAAAAGGCTATATTTAAGCCTTTCAAGAAGTTTCATCACCCAAACCCAGTACATAGCATACAATGGTTCTCTATAGTGGCTCTTGAAGATATCAAAGCTATTGTGAGAGATTAAACTCCTAAGACTACACTTCAACTCTTCTATTCACTCTCATTTGTATCTTGAAGAGTCATAACTTTGGTTTTAGGTCTATCAGCTTGTAATGGCCAAATCCTTGTCAATGAAACCAGTGATTCTTCATATTCATATCAATAGGTGTTGTTTAAGTATTCAGATGTGTTTTCTTGCTACAACTCCCCATATTCACCATTAGAAACTCCTATGAGATTTTAAGAACTAACAAAACTATGGTATAAGCTATAATGCTTATTTCTTACTTTGATTTGCATCTAAACCTTGGTAGCATGCTTAATCACGTCATCACGAGTTCTAAAAAGGCTGAATCTTAGCTTTTCATGAAGTTTTATCACTGAAACCCTGTAATGAGCATAAAAGAGGCTCTTTGTGTATTGCCTCTTGAACATCTCAAAGCTATTGTGAGAGATTAAACTCCTATGACTACAGTTTAACACTTCTATTGACTCTCATTTGCATCTTGAAGAGTCATAACTTTGGTTTTAGGTTTATCAGCATGTGATGGCCAAATCCTTGTCAATGAATCCAGTGATTCTTCATATTCACATCAATAGGTGTTGTTTAAGCCTCCGGATGTGTCTTCTTGCTACAACTCCCCATATTCACCATTAGAAACACCTGAGAGATTTTAAGAACTAACAAAACTATGGTATAAGCTATAATGCTTATTTCTTACTTTCACTTGCATCTAAACCTTGGTAGCATGCTTAATCACGTCATCAAGAGTTCTAAAAGGCTGAATCTCAGCTTTTCATGACGTTTTATCACTGAAACCCAGTCTTGAGCATAAGAAAAAGCTTTCTATGTGTGCCTCTTGAACATCCCAAAGCTATTGTGAGAGATTAAACTCCTATGACTACAGTTTAACACTTCTATTGACTCTCATTTGTATCTTGAAGACTCATAACTTTGGTTTTAGGTTTATCAGCTTGTAATGGCCAAATCCTTGTCAATGAAACCCAGGTGAGTCTTCATATTCACATCAATAGGTGTTGTTTAAGCCTCCAGATGTGTCTTCTTGCTACAACTCCCCATATTCACCATTAGAAACTCCTATGAGATTTTAAGAACTAACAAAACTATGGTATAAGCTATAATGCTTATTTCTTACTTTGACTTACATCTTCACCTTGGTTGCATGCTTAATCACGTCATCAAGAGTTCTAAAAGGCTGAATTTAAGCCTTTCAAGAAGTTTCATCACCCAAACCCAGTACATAGCATACAATGGTTCTCTATAGTGGCTCTTGAAGATATCAAAGCTATTGTGAGAGATTAAACTCCTAAGACTACACTTCAACTCTTCTATTCACTCTCATTTGTATCTTGAAGAGTCATAACTTTGGTTTTAGGTCTATCAGCTTGTAATGGCCAAATCCTTGTCAATGAAACCAGTGATTCTTCATATTCTAATCAATAGGTGTTGTTTAAATATTCAGATGTGTTTTCTTGCTACAACTCCCCATATTCACCATTAGAAACTCCTATGAGATTTTAAGAACTAACAAAACTATGGTATAAGCTTATAATGCTTATTTCTTACTTTGACTTGCATCTAAACCTTGGTAGCATGCTTAATCACGCATCAAGAGTTCTAAAAGGCTGAATCTTAGTCTTTTCATAAAGTTTTATCACTGAAACCCTGTAATGAGCATAAAAAGGCTCTTTGTGTATTGCCTCTTGAACATCTCAAAGCTATTGTGAGAGATTAAACTCCTATGACTACAGTTTAACACTCCTATTGACTCTCATTTGTATCTTGAAGAGTCATAACTTTTGTTTTAGGTCTATCAGATTGTAATGGCCAAATCCTTGTCAATGAAACCAGTGATTCTTCATATTCACATCAATAGGTGTTGTTTAAGCCTCCAGATGTTTCTTCTTGCTACAACTCCCCATATTCACCATTAGAAACTCCTATGAGATTTTAAGAACTAACAAAACTATGGTATAAGCTATAATGCTTATTTCTTACTTTCACTTGCATCTAAACCTTGGTAGCATGCTTAATCACGTCATCAAGAGTTCTAAAAGGCTGAATCTTAGCTTTTCATGAAGTTTTATCACTGAAACCCTGTAATGAGCATAAAAAGGCTCTTTGTGTATTGCCTCTTCAACATCTCAAAGCTATTGTGAGAAATTAAACTCCTATGACTACAGTTTAACACTTCTATTGACTCTCATTTCTTTCTTGAAGAGTCATAACTTTGGTTTTAGGTTTATCGAGCTTGTAATGGCCAAATCCTTGTCAATGAAACCATTGATTCTTCATATTCACATCAATAGGTGTTGTTTAAGCCTCCGGATGTGTCTTCTTGCTACAACTCCCCATATTCACCATTAGAAACACCTGTGAGATTTTAAGACCTAACAAAACTATGGTATAAGCTATAATGCTTATTTCGTACTTTGACTTACATCTTCACCTTGGTAGCATGCTTAATCACGTCATCAAGAGTTCTAAAAGGCTATATTTAAGCCTTTCAAGAAGTTTCATCACCCAAACCCAGTACATAGCATATAATGGTTCTCTATAGTGGCTCTTGAAGATATCAAAGCTATTGTGAGAGATTAAACTCCTATGACTACAGTTTAACACTTCTATTCACTCTAATTTGTATCTTGAAGAGTCATAACTTTGGTTTTAGGTTTATCAGCTTGTAATGGATAAATCCTTGTCAATGAAACCAGTGATTCTTCATATTCACATCAATAGGTGTTGTTTAAGCCTCCAGATGTTTCTTCTTGCTACAACTCCCCATATTCACCATTAGAAACTCCTATGAGATTCAAAGAACTAATTATGGTATAAGCTATAATGCTAGTTTCTTACTTTAACTTGCATCTACACCTTGATAGCATACTTAATCACGTCATCAAGAGTTCTAAAAGGCTAGAATTTTAGCCTTTCAAGAAGTTTCATCACCCAAACCCAGTACATAAGCATACAATGGTTCTCTATAGTGGCTCTTGAAGATATCAAAGCTATTGTGAGAGATTAAACTCCTAAGACTACACTTCAACTCTTCTATTCACTATCATTTCTATCTTGAAGGGTCATAACATTGTTTTAGGTCTATCAGCTTGTAATGGCCAAATCCTTGTCAATGAAACCAGTGATTTTACATATTCATATCAATAGGTGTTGTTTAAGCATTCAGATGTGTTTTCTTGCTACAACTCCCCATATTCACCATTAGAAACTCCTATGAGATTTTAAGAACTAACAAAACTATGGTATAAGCTATAATGCTTATTTCTTACTTTGACTTGCATCTAAACCTTGGTAGCATGCTTAATCACGTCATCAAGAGTTCTAAAAGGCTGAATCTTAGCTTTTTATTGAAGTTTTTATCACTGAAACCCTGTAATGAGCATAAAAAGGCTCTTTGTGTATTGCCTCTTGAACATCTCAAAAGCTATTGTGAGAAGATTAAACTCCTATGACTACAGTTTAACACTTCTATTGACTCTCATTTGTATCTTGAAGAGTCATAACTTTGGTTTTAGGTTTATCAGCTTGTAATGGATAAATCCTTGTCAATGAAACCAGTGATTCTTCATATTCACATCAATAGGTGTTGTTTAAGCCTCCATATGTGTCTTCTTGCTACAACGCCCATTATTCACCATTAGAAACTCCCGTGAGATTTTAAGAACTAACAAAACTATGGTATAAGCTATAATGCTTATTTCTTACTTTCACTTGCATCTAAACCTTGGCAGCATGCTTAATCACTTCATCAAGAGTTCTAAAAGGCTGAATCTCAGCTTTTCATGAAGTTTTATCACTCGAAACCCTGTAATGAGCATAAAAAGGCTTTTCTTGTATTGCCTCTTGAACATCTCAAAGCTATCGTGAGAAATGAAACTCCTATGACTACAGTTTAACACTTCTATTGACTCTCATTTGTATCTTGAAGAGTCATAACTTTGGTTTTAGGTTTATCAGCTTGTAATGGCCAAATCCTTGTCAATGAAACCATTGAGTCTTCATATTCACATCAAGAGGTGTTGTTTAAGCCTCCAGATGTGACTTCTTAGTACAACTCTCCATATTCACCATTAGAAACACCTGTGAGATTTTAAGAACTAACAAAACTATGGTATAAGCTATAATGCTTATTTCTTACTTTCACTTGCATCTACACCTTGGTAGCATGCTTAATCACGTCATCAAGAGTTCTAAAAGGCTGAATTTAAGCCTTCAAGAAGTTTCATCACCCAAACCCAGTACATAACATACAATGGTTCTCTATAGTGGCTCTTGAAGATATCAAAGCTATTGTGAGAGATTAAACTCCTAAGACTACACTTCAACTCTTCTATTCACTCTCATTTGTATCTTAAAGAGTCATAACTTTGGTTTTAGGTCTATCAGCTTGTAATGGCCAAATCCTTGTCAATGAAACCAGTGCTTCTTCATATTCATATCAATAGGTGTTGTTTCAGCATTCAGATGTGTTTTCTTGCTACAACTCCCCCATATTCACCATTAGAAACTCCTATGAGATTTTAAGAACTAACAAAACTATGGTATAAGCTATAATGCTTATTTCTTACTTTGATTTGCATCTAAACCTTGGTAGCATGCTTAATCACGTCATCAAGAGTTCTAAAGGCTGAATCTTAGCTTTTCATGAAGTTTTATCACTGAAACCCTGTAATGAGCATAAAAAGGCTCTTTTGTGTATTGCCTCTTGAACATCTCAAAGCTATTGAGAGATTAAACTCCTATGACTACAGTTTAACACTTCTATTGACTCTCATTTGTATCTTGAAGAGTCATAACTTTGGTTTTAGGTCTATCAGCTTGTAATGGCCAAATCCTTGTCAATGAAACCAGTGATTCTTCATATTCACATCAGTAGGTGTTGTTTAAGCATCCAGATGTGTCTTCTTGCTACAACCCCCCTAATTCACCATTAAAAACTCCTATGAGATTCTTAGAACTAACAAAACTATGGTATAAGCTATAATGCTTATTTCTTACTTTCACTTGCATCTACACCTTGGTAGCATGCTTAATCACGTCATCAAGAGTTCTAAAAGGCTGAATCTCAGCTTTTTATGAAGTTTCATCACTCAAACCCAGTACAGAGCATAAAAAAGGCTTTCTGTGTATTGCCTCTTGAACATCTCAAAGCTATTGTGAGAGATTAAACTCCTATGACTACAGTTTAACACTTCTATTGACTCTCATTTGTATCTTGAAGAGTCATAACTTTGGTTTTAGGTTTATCAGCTTGTAATGGCCAAATCCTTGTCAATGAAACCAGTGATTCTTCATATTCGCATCAATAGGTGTTGTTTAAGCCTCCGTATGTGTCATGTTGCTTCAACTCCCAAATTCACCATTACAAACTCCTATGAGATTTTAAGACCTAACAAAACTATGGTATAAGCTATAATGCTTATTTCTTACTTTGACTTACATCTACACCTTGGTAGCATGCTTAATCACGTCATCAAGAGTTCTAAAAAGGCTGAATTTTAGCCTTTCAAGAAGTTTCATCACCCAAACCCAGTACATAGCATACAATGGTTCTCTATAGTGGCTCTTGAAGATATCAAAGCTATTGTGAGAGATTAAACTCCTAAGACTACACTTTAACTCTCTATTCACTCTCATTTGTATCTTGAAGAGTCATAACTTTGGTTTTAGGTTTATCAGCTTGTAATGGCCAAATCCTTGTCAATGAAACCAGTGATTCTTCATATTCACATCAATAGGTGTTGTTTAAGCCTTCGGATGTGTTTTCTTGCTACAACTCCCCATATTCACCATTAGAAACTCCTATGAGATTTTAAGAACTAAAAAAACTATGGTATAAGCTATAATGCTTATTTCTTACTTTGACTTGCATCTAAACCTTGGTAGCATGCTTAATCACGTCATCAAGAGTTCTAAAAGGCTGAATCTTAGCTTTTCATGAAGTTTTATCACTGAAACCCTGTAATGAGCATAAAAAGGCTCTTTGTGTATTGCCTCTTGAACATCTCAAAGCTATTGTGAGAGATTAAACTCCTATGACTACAGTTTAACACTTCTATTGACTCTTATTTGTATCTTGAATAGTCATAACTTTGGTTTTAGGTTTATCAGCTTGTAATGGCCAAATCCTTGTCAATGAAACCAGTGATTCTTCATATTCACATCAATAGGTGTTGTTTTAATCCTCCAGATGTGTCTTCTTTCTATTAACTCCCCATATTCACCATTAGAAACTCCTATGAGATTTTAAGAACTAACAAAACTATGGTATAAGCTATAATGCTTATTTCTTACTTTCACTTGCATCTAAACCTTGGTACATGCTTAATCACGCCATCAAGAGTTCTAAAAGGCTGAATCTCAGCTTTTCATGAAGTTTTATCACTGAAACCCCTACTATGAGCATAAAAGAGCTTTCTTGTGTATTGCTCTTGAACTTCTCAAAGCTATTGTGAGAGATTAAACTCCTATGACTACAGTTTAACACTTCTATTGACTCTCATTTGTATCTTGAAGAGTCATAACTTTGGTTTTAGGTTTATCAGCTTGTAATGGCCAAATCCTTGTCAATGAAACCATTGATTCTTCATATTCACATCAATAGGTGTTGTTTAAGCCTCCATATGTGTCTTCTTGCTACAACGCCCATTATTCACCATTAGAAACTCCTATGAGATTTTAAGAACTAACAAAACTATGGTATAAGCTATAATGCTTATTTCTTACTTTGACTTGCATCTAAACCTTGGTAGCATGCTTAATCACGTCATCAAGAGTTCTAAAAGGCTGAATTTAAGCCTTCCAAAAGTTTTATCACCCAAACCCAGTACATGAGCATACAATGGTTCTCTATTAGTGGCTCTTGGAATATCTCAAAGCTATTGTGAGAGATTAAACTCCTATGACTACACTTCAACACTTCATTCACTCTCATTTGTATCTTGAAGAGTCATAACTTTGGTTTTAGGACTATCAGCTTGAAAATGGGCAAATCCTTGTCAATGAAACCAGTGATTCTTCATATTCATATCAATAGGTGTTGTTTAAGGATTCAGATGTGTTTTCTTGCTACAACTCCCCATATTCACCATTAGAAACTCCTGTGAGATTCTAAGAACTAACAGAACTATGGGATAAGTTATAATGCTTATTTCTTACTTTTGATTTGCATCTAAACCTTGGTAGCATGCTTAATCACGTCATCAAGAGTTCTAAAAGGCTGAATCTTAGCTTTTCATGAAGTTTTATCACTGAAACCCTGTAATGAGCATAAAAGGCTCTTGTGTATTGCCTCTTGAACATCTCAAAGCTATTGTGGGAGGGATTAAACTCCTATTGCTACAGTTTAACACTCTATCGACTCTCATTTGTATCTTAAAGAGTCATAACTTTGGTTTAGGTTTATCAGCTTGTAATGGATAAATCCTTGTCAATGAAAACCAAGTGATTCTTCATATCTCACATCAATAGGTGTTGTTTAACCCTCCGGATGTTTCTTCTTCCTACAACTCCCCCATATTCACCATTAGAAACTCCTGTGAGATTTTAAGAACTAACAAACTATGGTATATGTTTATAATGCTTATTTCTTACTTTACTTGCATCTAAACCTTTGGTAGCATGCTAATCACGTCATCAAGAGTTCTAAAAGGCCAATCTCAGCTTTTCAT
>CM051379.1:192249-318856 GCA_028015245.1 Cardamine occulta
GTTTCTAATGGTGAAATATGGGAGTTGTAGCAAGAAAACACATCGAATGTAAGCTAAACAACACCTATGGATATAAATATGAAGAATCAGCCGGTTCGTTGACAAAAGGATTTAGCCATTCTGGTGATAAAGACTAAAAACCAAAAGTTATGACTCTTCAAGATACAAATGAGATTGAATAAGGAAGTTAAAGTAGTCTAGGGGGGAGTTTAATCTCTCACAATAGCTTTGATATCTTCAAGAGCCCTTTATAGAGAACTATTGTTATCTATATATCGGGGTTTGGGTGATGAAACTTCTTGAAAGGCTTAAATTCAGCCTTTTAGAACTCTTGATGAGCGTGATTAAGCATGCAACCAAGGTGAAGATGTAAGGCCAAAGTAAGAAATAAGCATTATAGCTTATACCATAGTTTTTGTTAGTTCTTAAAATCTCACGGGAGTTTCTAATGGTGAATATGGGGAGTTGTAGCAAGAAGACACATCTTGAGGCTTAAACAACACATATTGATGTGAATATGAAGAATCCACTGGTTTCATTGACAAGGATTTGTCCATTACAATTTGATACACCTAAAAACCAAAGTTATGACTCTTCAAGATACAAATGAGAGTCAATAAGAAGTGTTAAACATGTAGTAATAGGTTGAATCTCAACAATAGCTTTGAGATGTTCAAGAGGCAATACACAAAGAGCACTTTTTTATGCTCATTACAGGGTTTCAGTGATAAAACTTCATGAAAAACTGAGATTCAGCCTTTTAAGAACTCTTGATGACGTGATTAAGCATGCTACCAAGGTTTAGATGCAAGTCAAAGTAAGAAATAAGCATTATACTAATATACCAAAGTTTTGTTAGTTCTTAAAATCTTCATAGGAGTTTCTAATGGTGAATATGGGAAGTTGTAGCAAGAAGACACATCTTGAGGCTTAAACAACACATATTGATGTGAATATGATGAAAACTGGTTTCATTGACAAGGGATTTGGCCATTACAAGCTGATAGACCTAAAACCAAAGTTATGACTCTTCAAGATACAAATGAGGAGAATAGAAGAGTTGAAGTGTAGTCTTAGGAGTTTAATCTCTCACAATTGCTTTGATATCTTCAAGAGCCACTATAGAGAACTATTGTATGCTATGTATCTTGGGTTTGGGTGATGAAACTTCTTGAAAGGCTTAAATTCAGCCTTTTAGAACTCTTGATGACGTGATTAAGCATGCAACCAAGGGTGAAGATGTAAGTCAAAGTAAGAAATAAGCATTATAGCTTATACCATAGTTTTGTTAGTTCTTAAAAATCTCACAGGAGTTTCTAATGGTGAATATGGGGAGTTGTAGCAAGAAGACACATCTTGAGGCTTAAACAACACATATTGATGTGAATATGAAGAATCACTTGGTTTCATTGACAAGGATTTGTCCATTACAAATTGATACACCTAAAACCAAAGTTATGACTCTTCAAGATACAAATGAGAGTCAATAGAAGTGTTAAACTGTAGTAATAGGAGTTTAATCTCTCCACAATAGACTTTGAGATGTTCAAGAGGCAATACACAAAGAGCCTTTTTATGCTCATTACAAGGTTTCAGTGATAAAAACTTTCCATGAAAAGCTGAGATTCAGCCTTTTAGAACTCTTGATGACGTGATTAAGCATGCTACCAAGGTTTAGATGCAAGTCAAAGTAAGAAATAAGCATTATAGCTTATACCATAGTTTTGTTAGTTCTTAAATTCTCATAGGAGTTTCTAATGGTGAATATGGGGAGTTGTAGCAAGAAAACACATCTGAATGCTTAAACAACACCTATGGATATAAATATGAAGAATCACTGGTTTCATTGACAAGGATTTAGCCATTACAAGCTGATAGACCTAAAACCAAGAGTTATGACTCTTGAGATACAAATGAGAGTGAATAGAAGAGTTAAAGTGTAGTCTTAGGAGTTTAATCTCTCACAATAGCTTTGATATCTTCAAGAGCCACTATAGAGAACTATTGTATGCTATGTACTGGGTTTGGGTGATGAAACTTCTTGAAAGGCTTAAATTCAGCCTTTTAGAACTCTTGATGAGCGTGATTAAGCATGCAACCAAGGTGAAGATGTAAGTCAAAGTAAGAAATAAGCATTATAGCTTATACCATAGGTTTTGTTAGTTCTTAAAAATCTCAAGGAGGTTTCTAATGGTGAATATGGGGAGTTGTAGCAAGAAGACACATCTTGAGGCTTAAACAACACATATTGATGTGAATATGAAGAATCACTGGTTTCATTGACAAGGATTTGTCCATTACAAACTGATACACCTAAAACCAAAGTTATGACTCTTCAAGATACAAATGAGAGTCAATAGAAGTGTTAAACTGTAGTAATAGGGAGTTTAATCTCTCACAATAGCTTTGAGATGTTCAAGAGGCAATACACAAAGAGCCTTTTTATGCTCATTACAGGGTTTCAAAGTGATAAAACTTCATGAAAAGCTGAGATTCAGCCTTTTAGAACTCTTGATGACGTGATTAAGCATGCTACCAAGGTTTAGATGCAAGTCAAAGTAAGAAATAAGCATTATAGCTTATACCAAAGTTCAATTAGTTCTTAAAATCTCATAGGAGTTTCTAATGGTGAATATGGGAAGTTGTAGCAAGAAAACACATCTTGAAGGCTTAAACAACACATATTGATATCAATAAGAAGAATCACTGGTTTCATTGACAAGGATTTGGCCATTACAAGCTGATAGACCTAAAACCAAAGTTATGACTCTTCAAGATACAAATGAGAGTGAATAGAAGAGTTGAAGTGTAGTCTTAGGAGTTTAATCTCTCAATTGCTTTGATATCTTCAAGAGCCACTATAGAGAACTATTGTATGCTATGTCTTTGGGTTTGGGTGATGAAACTTCTTGAAAGGCTTAAATTCAGCCTTTTAGAACTCTTGATGACGTGATTAAGCATGCAACCAAGGTGAAGATGTAAGTCAAAGTAAGAAATAAGCATTATAGCTTATACCATAGTTTTGTTAGTTCTTAAAATCTCACAGGGAGTTTCTAATGGTGAATATGGGGAGTTGTAGCAAGAAGACACATCTTGAGGCTTAAACAACACATATTGATGTGAATATGAAGAATCACTTGGTTTCATTGACAAGGATTTGTCCATTACAAACTGATACACCTAAAACCAAAGTTATGACTCTTCAAGATACAAATGAGAGTCAATAGAAGTGTTAAACTGTAGTAATAGGAGTTTAATCTCTCACAATAGCTTTGAGATGTTCAAGAGGCAATACACAAAGAGCCTTTTTATGCTCATTACAGGGTTTCAGTGATAAAACTTCATGAAAAGCTGAGATTCAGCCTTTTAGAACTCTTGATGACGTGATTAAGCATGCTACCAAGGTTTAGATGCAAGTCAAAGTAAGAAATAAGCATTATAGCTTATACCATAGTTTTGTTAGTTCTTAAATTCTCATAGGAGTTTCTAATGGTGAATATGGGGAGTTGTAGCAAGAAAACACATCTGAATGCTTAAACAACACCTATGGATATAAATATGAAGAATCACTGGTTTCATTGACAAGGATTTAGCCATTACAAGCTGATAGACCTAAAACCAAAGTTATGACTCTTCAAGATACAAATGAGAGTGAATAGAAGAGTTAAAGTGTAGTCTTAGGAGTTTAATCTCTCACAATAGCTTTGATATCTTCAAGAGCCACTATAGAGAACTATTGTATGCTATGTACTGGGTTTGGGTGATGAAACTTCTTGAAAGGCTTAAATTCAGCCTTTTAGAACTCTTGATGACGTGATTAAGCATGCAACCAAGGTGAAGATGTAAGTCAAAGTAAGAAATAAGCATTATAGCTTATACCATAGTTTTGTTAGTTCTTAAAATCTCACAGGAGTTTCTAATGGTGAATATGGGGAGTTGTAGCAAGAAGACACATCTTGAGGCTTAAACAACACATATTGATGTGAATATGAAGAATCACTGGTTTCATTGACAAGGATTTGTCCATTACAAACTGATACACCTAAAACCAAAGTTATGACTCTTCAAGATACAAATGAGAGTCAATAGAAGTGTTAAACTGTAGTAATAGGAGTTTAATCTCTCACAATAGCTTTGAGATGTTCAAGAGGCAATACACAAAGAGCCTTTTTATGCTCATTACAGGGTTTCAGTGATAAAACTTCATGAAAAGCTGAGATTCAGCCTTTTAGAACTCTTGATGACGTGATTAAGCATGCTACCAAGGTTTAGATGCAAGTCAAAGTAAGAAATAAGCATTATAGCTTATACCAAAGTTTTGTTAGTTCTTAAAATCTCATAGGAGTTTCTAATGGTGAATAAGGGGCGTTGTAGCAAGAAGACACATATAGAGGCTTAAACAACACCTATTGATGTGAATATGAAGAATCACTGGTTTCATTGACAAGGATTTGGCCATTACAAGCTGATAGACCTAAAACCAAAGTTATGACTCTTCAAGATACAAATGAGAGTGAATAGAAGAGTTGAAGTGTAGTCTTAGGAGTTTAATCTCTCACAATTGCTTTGATATCTTCAAGAGCCACTATAGAGAACTATTGTATGCTATGTACTGGGTTTGGGTGATGAAACTTCTTGAAAGGCTTAAATTCAGCCTTTTAGAACTCTTGATGACGTGATTAAGCATGCAACCAAGGTGAAGATGTAAGTCAAAGTAAGAAATAAGCATTATAGCTTATACCATAGTTTTGTTAGTTCTTAAAATCTCACAGGAGTTTCTAATGGTGAATATGGGGAGTTGTAGCAAGAAGACACATCTTGAGGCTTAAACAACACATATTGATGTGAATATGAAGAATCACTGGTTTCATTGACAAGGATTTGTCCATTACAAACTGATACACCTAAAACCAAAGTTATGACTCTTCAAGATACAAATGAGAGTCAATAGAAGTGTTAAACTGTAGTAATAGGAGTTTAATCTCTCACAATAGCTTTGAGATGTTCAAGAGGCAATACACAAAGAGCCTTTTTATGCTCATTACAGGGTTTCAGTGATAAAACTTCATGAAAAGCTGAGATTCAGCCTTTTAGAACTCTTGATGACGTGATTAAGCATGCTACCAAGGTTTAGATGCAAGTCAAAGTAAGAAATAAGCATTATAGCTTATACCAAAGTTTTGTTAGTTCTTAAAATCTCATAGGAGTTTCTAATGGTGAATATGGGAAGTTGTAGCAAGAAGACACATCTTGAGGCTTAAACAACACATATTGATGTGAATATGCAGAATCACTGGTTTCATTGACAAGGATTTGGCCATTACAAGCTGATAGACCTAAAACCAAAGTTATGACTCTTCAAGATACAAATGAGAGTGAATAGAAGAGTTGAAGTGTAGTCTTAGGAGTTTAATCTCTCACAATAGCTTTGATATCTTCAAGAGCCACTATAGAGAACTATTGTATGCTATGTACTGGGTTTGGGTGATGAAACTTCTTGAAAGGCTTAAATTCAGCCTTTTAGAACTCTTGATGACGTGATTAAGCATGCAACCAAGGTGAAGATGTAAGTCAAAGTAAGAAATAAGCATTATAGCTTATACCATAGTTTTGTTAGTTCTTAAAATCTCACAGGAGTTTCTAATGGTGAATATGGGGAGTTGTAGCAAGAAGACACATCTTGAGGCTTAAACAACACATATTGATGTGAATATGAAGAATCACTGGTTTCATTGACAAGGATTTGTCCATTACAAACTGATACACCTAAAACCAAAGTTATGACTCTTCAAGATACAAATGAGAGTCAATAGAAGTGTTAAACTGTAGTAATAGGAGTTTAATCTCTCACAATAGCTTTGAGATGTTCAAGAGGCAATACACAAAGAGCCTTTTTATGCTCATTACAGGGTTTCAGTGATAAAACTTCATGAAAAGCTGAGATTCAGCCTTTTAGAACTCTTGATGACGTGATTAAGCATGCTACCAAGGTTTAGATGCAAGTGAAAGTAAGAAATAAGCATTATAGCTTATACCATAGTTTTGTTAGTTCTTAAAATCTCACAGGAGTTTCTAATGGTGAATATGGGAAGTTGTAGCAAGAAGACACATCTTGAGGCTTAAACAACACATATTGATGTGAATATGCAGAATCACTGGTTTCATTGACAAAGATTTGGCCATTACAAGCTGATAGACCTAAAACCAAAGTTATGACTCTTCAAGGTACAAATGAGAGTGAATAGAAGAGTTGAAGTGTAGTCTTAGGAGTTTAATCTCTCACAATAGCTTTGATATCTTCAAGAGCCACTATAGACAACTATTGTATGCTATGTACTAGGTTTGGGTGATGAAACTTCTTGAAAGGGTTAAATTCAGCCTTTTAGAATTCTTGATGACGTGATTAAGCATGCAACCAAGGTGAAGATGTAAGTCAAAGTAAGAAATAAGCATTATAGCTTATACCATAGTTTTGTTAGTTCTTAAAATCTCACAGGAGTTTCTAATGGTGAATATGGGGAGTTGTAGCAAAAAGACACATCTTGAGGCTTAAACCACACATATTGATGTGAATATGAACAATCACTGGTTTCATTGACAAGGATTTGTCCATTGCAAACTGATACACCTAAAACCAAAGTTATGACTCTTCAAGATACAAATGAGAGTCAATAGAAGTGTTAAACTGTAGTAATAGGAGTTTAATCTCTCACAATAGCTTTGAGATGTTCAAGAGGCAATACACAAAGAGCCTTTTTATGCTCATTACAGGGTTTCAGTGATAAAACTTCATGAAAAGCTGAGATTCAGCCTTTTAGAACTCTTGATGACGTGATTAAGCATGCTACCAAGGTTTAGATGCAAGTCAAAGTAAGAAATAAGCATTATAGCTTATACCATAGTTTTGTTAGTTCTTAAAATCTCACAGGAGTTTCTAATGGTGAATATGGGGAGTTGTAGCAAGAAGACACATCTGGATGCTTAAACAACACCTATTGATGTGAATATGAAGAATCACTGGTTTCATTGACAAGGATTTGGCCATTACAAGCTGATAGACCTAAAACCAAAGTTATGACTCTTCAAGATACAAATGAGAGTGAATAGAAGTGTTGAAGTGTAGTTAGAGGACTTTAATCTCTCAATAGCTTTGATATCTTCAAGAGCCACTATAGAGAACCATTTTATGCTCATGTACTGGGTTTGGGTGATGAAACTTCATGAAAAAGCTGAGATTCAGCCTTTTAGAACTCTTGATGACGTGATTAAGCATGCTACCAAGGTGTAGCTGCAAGTGAAAGTAAGAAATAAACATTATAGCTTCTACCATAGTTTTGTTAGCTCTTAAAATCTCACAGGAGTTTCTAATGGTGAATATAGGGAGTTGTAGCAAGAAGACACATCTTGAGGCTTAAACAACACATATTGATGTGAATATGAAGAATCACTGGTTTCATTGACAAGGATTTGGCCATTACAAGCTGATAAACCTAAAACCAAAGTTAAGAGTCTTCAAGATACAAATGCGAGTCAATAGAAGTGTTAAACTGTAGTCATAGGAGTTTAATCTCTCACAATAGCTTTGAGATGTTCAAGAGGCAATACACAAAGAGCCTTTTTATGCTCATTACAGGGTTTCAGTGATAAAACTTCATGAAAAGCTGAGATTCAGCCTTTTAGAACTCTTGATGACGTGATTAAGCATGCTACCAAGGTTTAGATGCAAGTCAAAGTAAGAAATAAGCATTATAGCTTATACCAAAGTTTTGTTAGTTCTTAAAATCTCATAGGAGTTTCTAATGGTGAATATGGGGCGTTGTAGCAAGAAGGCACATCTGGAGGCTTAAACAACACATATTGATGTGAATATGCAGAATCACTGGTTTCATTGACAAGGATTTGGCCATTACAAGCTGATAGACCTAAAACCAAAGTTATGACTCTTCAAGATACAAATAAGAGTCAATAGAAGGTTGAAGTGTAGTCTTAGGAGTTTAATCTCTCCCAATAGCTTTGATATCTTCAAGAGCCAATAGAGAACTATTTATTATATGTTTGGGTTTGGGTGATGAAACTTAAAGAACGGCTTAGATTCAGCATTTTAGATCTCTTGATGACATGATTAAGCATGCTACTAAGGTGAAGATGTAAGTCAAAGTAAGAAATAAGCATTATAGCTTAAACCATAGTTTTGTTAGTTCTTAAAATCTCATAGGAGTTTCTAATGGTGAATATGAGGGAGTTGTAGAAACAAGACACATATGGAGGCTAAAACAACACTTATTTATGTGAATATGAAGAATCACTGGTTTCATTGACAAGGATTTGGCCATTACAAGCTGATAGACCTAAAACCAAAGTTATAACTCTTCAAGATACAAATGAGAGTCAATAGAAATGTTGAAATGTAGTCATAGGAGTTTAATCTCTCAATAGCTTTGAGATGTTCAATAGGCAATACAAAAGAGCCTTTTTATGCTCATTACAGGGTTTCAATGATGAAACTTCATGAAAAGCTGAGATTCAGCTTTTTAGAACTCTTGATGACGTGATTAAGCATGCTACCAAGGTGTAGATGCAAGTGAAAGTAATAAATAAATATTATAGCTTATACCATAGTTTTGTTAGTTCTTAAAATCTCACAGGAGTTTCTAATGGTGAATATGGGGAATTGTAGCACGAAGACACATATGGAGGCTGAAACAACACTATTTATGTGAATATGAAGAATCACTGGTTTTATTGACAAGGATTTGGCCATTACAAGCTGATAAACCTAAAACCAAAGTTATGACTCTTCAAGATACAAATGAGAGTGAATAGAAGTGTTAAAGTGTAGTCTTAGGAGTTTAATCTCTCACAATAGCTTTGAGATGTTCAAGAGGCACTATAGAGAACTTTTTATGCTCATGTACTAGGGTTTGGGTGATAAAACTTCTTGAAAGGGCTAAGATTCAGCCTTTTAGAACTCTTGATGACGTGATTAAGCATGCTACCAAGGTTTAGATGCAAGTCAAAGTAAGAAATAAGCATTATAGCTTATACCATAGTTTTGTTAGTTCTTAAATTCTCATAAGAGTTTCTAATGGTGAATATGAGGAGTTGTAGCAAGAAGACACATCTGGATGCTTAAACAACACATATTGATGTGAATATGAAGAATCACTGGTTTCATTGACAAGGATTTGTCCATTACAAACTGATACACTTAAAACCAAAGTTATGACTCTTCAAGATACAAATGAGAGTCAATAGAAGTGTTGAATTGTAGTCATAGGAGTTTAATCTCTCCCAATATCTTTGAGATGTTCAAGAGGCAATACACAGAAAGCCTTTTTATGCTCAGTACTGGGTTTCAGTGATGAAACTTCATGAAAAGCTGAGATCAACTTTTTAGAACTCTTGATGAAGTGATTAAGCATGCTACCAAGGTGTAGAAGTAAGTGAAAGTAAGAAATAAGCATTATTGCTTATACCACAGTTTTGTTAGTTCTTAAAATCTCATAGGAGTTTCTAATGGTGAATATGAGGAGTTGTAGCAAGAAGACACATCTGGATGCTTAAACAACACCTATTAATGTGAATATGAAGAATCACTGGTTTCATTGACAAGGATTTGGCCATTACAAGCTGATAGACCTAAAACCAAAGTTATAACTCTTCAAGATACAAATGAGAGTCAATAGAAGTGTTGAACTGTGTCATAGGAGTTTATTCAGTCACAGCAGCTTTGAGATGTTCAATAGCCACTACACAGAGCCTTTTTATGCTCAGTAGTGGGTTTCAATGATGAAACTTCATGAAAAGCTGAGATTCAGCCTTTTAGAACTCTTGATGACGTGATTAAGCATGCTACCAAGGTGTAGATGCAAGTGAAAGTAATAAATAAACATTATAGCTTATACCATAGTTTTGTTAGTTCTTAAAATCTCACAGGAGTTTCTAATGGTGAATACGGAGAGTTGTAGCAAGAAGATACTTCTGGAGGCTTAAACAACACATATTGATGTCAATATGAAGAATCACTGGTTTCATTGACAAGGATTTGGCCATTACAAGCTGATAAACCTAAAACCAAAGTTATGACTCTTCAAGATACAAATGAGAGTTAATAGAAGTGTTAAACTGTAGTAATAGGAGTTTAATCTCTCACAATAGCTTTGAGATGTTCAATTGCCACTACAAAGAGCCTTTTTATGCTCATTACAGGGTTTAAATGATGAAACTTCATGAAAAGCTGAGATTCAGCTTTTTAGAACTCTTGATGACGTGATTAAGTATGCTACCAAGGTTTAGATGCAAGTCAAAGTAAGAAATAAGCATTATAGCTTATAGCATAGTTTTGTTAGTTCTAAAAATCTCACAGGAGTTTCTAATGGTGAATATAGGGAGTTGTAGCAAGAAGACACATCTTGAGGCTTAAACAACACATATTGATGTGAATATGAAGAATCACTGGTTTCATTGACAAGGATTTGGCCATTACAAACTGATACACCTAAAACCAAAGTTATGACTCTTCAAGATACAAATGAGAGTCAATAGAAGTGTTGAACTGTAGTCATAGGAGTTTAATCTCTCACAATATCTTTGAGATGTTCAAGAGGCAATACAAAGGGAGCCTTTTTATGCTCAGTACAGGGTTTCAGTGATGAAACTTCATGAAAAGCTGAGATTCACCTTTTTAGAACTCTTGATGAAGTGATTAAGCATGCTACCAAGGTGTAGATGCAAGTGAAAGTAAGAAATAAGCATTATAGCTTATACCATAGTTTTGTTAGTTCTTAAAATCTCATAGGAGTTTCTAATGTTGAATATGAGGAGTTGTAGCAAGAAGACACATCTGGATGCTTAAACAACACCTATTAATGTGAATATGAAGAATCACTGGTTTCATTGACAAGGATTTGGCCATTACAAGCTGATAGACCTAAAACCAAAGTTATGACTCTTCAAGAAACAAATGAGAGTCAATAGAAGTGTTGAACTGTGTCATAGGAGTTTATTCAGTCACAGCAGCTTTGAGATGTTCAATAGCCACTACAGAGAGCCTTTTTATGCTCAGTAGTGGGTTTCAATGATGAAACTTCATGAAAAGCTGAGATTCAGCTTTTTAGAACTCTTGATGACGTGATTAAGCATGCTACCAAGGTGTAGATGCAAGTGAAAGTAATAAATAAACATTATAGCTTATACCATAGTTTTGTTAGTTCTTAAAATCTCACAGGAGTTTCTAATGGTGAATATGGGGAGTTGTAGCAAGAAGACACATCTGGAGGCTTAAACAACACATATTGATGTGAAAATAAAGAATCACTGGTTTCATTGACAAGGATTTGGCCATTACAAGCTGATAAACCTAAAACCAAAGTTATGACTCTTCAAGATACAAATGCGAGTCAATAGAAGTGTTAAACTGTAGTAATAGGAGTTTAATCTCTCACAATAGCTTTGTGTTGTTAAAGAGGCAATACACAAAGAACCTTTTTATGCTCATTACAGGGTTTCAGTGATAAAACTTCATGAAAAGCTGAGATTCAGCCTTTTAGAACTCTTGATGACGTGATTAAGCATGCTACCAAGGTTTAGATGCAAGTCAAAGTAAGAAATAAGCATTATAGCTTATACCATAGTTTTGTTAGTTCTTAAATTCTCATAAGAGTTTCTAATGGTGAATATGGGGAGTTGTAGCAAGAAAACACATCTGAATGCTTAAACAACACCTATTGATATAAATATGAAGAATCACTGGTTTCATTTACAAGGATTTGGCCATTACAAGCTGGTAGACCTAAAACCAAAGTTATGACTCTTCAAGATACAAATGAGAGTGAATAGAAGAGTTGAAGTGTAGTCATAGGAGTTTAATCTCTCACAATAGCTTTGATATCTTCAAGAGCCACTATAGAGAACTATTGTATGCTATGTACTGGGTTTGGGTGATGAAACTTCTTGAAAGGCTTAAATTCAGCCTTTTAGATGCAAGTCAAAGTAAGAAATAAGCATTATAGTTTATACCATAGTTTTGTTAGTTCTTAAAATCGCATAGGAGTTTCTAATGGTGAATATGGGAGTTGTAGCAAGAAGACACATCTGGATGCTTAAACAACACTTATTGATGTGAATATGAAGAATCACTGGTTTCATTGACATGGATTTGGCCATTTCAAGCTGATAGACCTAAACCAAAAGTTATGACTCTTCAAGATACAAATGAGAGTGAATAGAAGAGTTGAAGTGTAGTCTTAGGAGTTTAATCTCTCACAATAGCTTTGATATCTTCAAGAGCCACTATAGAGAACTATTGTATGCTATGTACTGGGTTTGGGTGATGAAACTTCTTGAAAGGCTTAAATTCAGCCTTTTAGAACTCTTGATGACGTAATTAAGCATGCTACCAAGGTGAAGATGTAAGTCAAAGTAAGAAATAAGCATTATAGGTTATACCATAGTTTTGTTTGTTCTTAAAATCTCACAGGAGTTTCTAATGGTGAATATTGGAGTTGTAGCAAGAAGACACATCTGGAGGCTTAAACAACACATATTGATGTGAATATGAAGAATCACTGGTTTCATTGACAAGGATTTGGCTATTACAAACTGATACACCTAAAACCAAAGTTATGACTCTTCAAGATACAAATGAGAGTCAATAGAAGTGTTGAACTGTAGTCATCGGAGTTTAATCTCTCACAATATCTTTGAGATGTTCAAGAGGCAATACAAAAGGAGCGTTTTTATGCTCAGTACAGGGTTTCAGTGATGAAACTTCATGAAAAGCTGAGATTCACCTTTTTAGAACTCTTGATGAAGTGATTAAGCATGCTACCAAGGTGTAGATGCAAGTGAAAGTAAGAAATAAGCATTATAGCTTATACCATAGTTTTGTTAGTTCTTAAAATCTCATAGGAGTTTCTAATGTTGAATATGAGGAGTTGTAGCAAGAAGACACATCTGGAGGCTTAAAACCAAAGTTATGACTCTTCAAGATACAAATGAGAGTCAATAGAAGTGTTGAACTATAGTCATAGGAGTTTAACCTCTCACAATAGCTTTGAGATGTTCAAGAGGCAATACACAAAGAGCCTTTTTATACTCAGTACAAGGTTTCATTGATAAAACTTCATGAAAAGCTGAGATTCAGCCTTTTAGAACTCTTAATGACGTGATTAAGCGTGCTACCAAGGTTTAGATGTAAGTCAAAGTAAGAAATAAGCATTATAGCTTATACCATAGTTTTGTTAGCTCTTAAAATCTCATAGGAGTTTCTAATAGTGAATATGGGGAGTTGTAGCAAGAAGACACATCTTGAGGCTTAAACAACACCTATTGATGTGAATATGAAGAATCACTGGTTTCATTGACAAGGATTTGGCCATTACAAGCTGATAAACCTAAAACCAAAGTTATGACTCTTCAAGATACAAATGAGAGTCCATAGAAGTGTTGAACTGTAGTCATAAGATTTAATCTCTCACAATAGCTTTGAGATGTTCAAGAGGCAATACAAAGAAAGCCTTTTTATGCTCACTAGTGGGTTTCAGTGATAAAATTTCATGAAAAGCTGAGATTCAGCCTTTTAGAACTCTTGATAACGTGATTAAGTATGCTACCAAGGTTTAGATGCAAGTCAAAGTAAGAAATAAGCATTATAGTTTATACCATAGTTTTGTTAGTTCTTAAAATCTCATAGGAGTTTCTAATGGTGAATATGGGAGTTGTAGCAAGAAGACACATCTGGATGCTTAAACAACACTTATTGATGTGAATATGAAGAATCACTGGTTTCATTGACATGGATTTGGCCATTTCAAGCTGATAGACCTAAACCAAAAGTTATGACTCTTCAAGATACAAATGAGAGTGAATAGAAGAGTTGAAGTGTAGTCTTAGGAGTTTAATCTCTCACAATAGCTTTGATATCTTCAAGAGCCACTATAGAGAACTATTGTATGCTATGTACTGGGTTTGGGTGATGAAACTTCTTGAAAGGCTTAAATTCAGCCTTTTAGAACTCTTGATGACGTAATTAAGCATGCTACCAAGGTGAAGATGTAAGTCAAAGTAAGAAATAAGCATTATAGGTTATACCATAGTTTTGTTAGTTCTTAAAATCTCACAGGAGTTTCTAATGGTGAATATGGGGAGTTGTAGCAAAAAGACACATCTTGAGGCTTAAACCACACATATTGATGTGAATATGAACAATCACTGGTTTCATTGACAAGGATTTGTCCATTACAAACTGATACACCTAAAACCAAAGTTATGACTCTTCAAGATACAAATGAGAGTCAATAGAATTGTTAAACTGTAGTCATAGGAGTTTAATCTCTCACACTAGCTTTGAGATGTTCAAGAGGCAATACACAAAGAGCCTTTTTATGCTCAGTCCAGGGTTTCAGTGATGAAACTTCATGAAACGCTGAGATCCAGCCTTTTAGAACTCTTGATGAAGTGATTAAGCATGCTACCAAGGTGTAGATGCAAGTGAAAGTAAGAAATAAGCATTATAGCTTATACCATAGTTTTGTTAGTTCTTAAAATCTCATAGGAGTTTCTAATGTTGAATATGAGGAGTTGTAGCAAGAAGACACATCTGGAGGCTTAAAACCAAAGTTATGACTCTTCAAGATACAAATGAGAGTCAATAGAAGTGTTGAACTATAGTCATAGGAGTTTAACCTCTCACAATAGCTTTGAGATGTTCAAGAGGCAATACACAAAGAGCTTTTTTATACTCAGTACATGGTTTCATTGATAAAACTTCATGAAAAGCTGAGATTCAGCCTTTTAGAACTCTTAATGACGTGATTAAGCGTGCTACCAAGGTTTAGATGCAAGTCAAAGTAAGAAATAAGCATTATAGCTTATACCATAGTTTTGTTAGCTCTTAAAATCTCATAGGAGTTTCTAATAGTGAATATGGGGAGTTGTAGCAAGAAGACACATCTGGAGGCTTAAACAACACCTATTGATGTGAATATGAAGAATCACTGGTTTCATTGACAAGGATTTGGCCATTACAAGCTGATAAACCTAAAACCAAAGTTATGACTCTTCAAGATACAAATGAGAGTCAATAGAAGTGTTGAACTGTAGTCATAAGATTTAATCTCTCACAATAGCTTTGAGATGTTCAAGAGGCAATACAAAGAAAGCCTTTTTATGCTCAGTAGTGGGTTTCAGTGATAAAATTTCATGAAAAGCTGAGATTCAGCCTTTTAGAACTCTTGATAACGTGATTAAGTATGCTACCAAGGTTTAGATGCATGTCAAAGTAAGAAATAAGCATTATAGTTTATACCATAGTTTTGTTAGTTCTTAAAATCTCATAGGAGTTTCTAATGGTGAATATGGGAGTTGTAGCAAGAAGACACATCTGGATGCTTAAACAACACTTATTGATGTGAATATGAAGAATCACTGATTTCATTGACATGGATTTGGCCATTTCAAGCTGATAGACCTAAACCAAAAGTTATGACTCTTCAAGATACAAATGAGAGTGAATAGAAGAGTTGAAGTGTAGTCTTAGGAGTTTAATCTCTCACAATAGCTTTGATATCTTCAAGAGCCACTATAGAGAACTATTGTATGCTATGTACTGGGTTTGGGTGATGAAACTTCTTGAAAGGCTTAAATTCAGCCTTTTAGAACTCTTGATGACGTAATTAAGCATGCTACCAAGGTGAAGATGTAAGTCAAAGTAAGAAATAAGCATTATAGGTTATACCATAGTTTTGTTAGTTCTTAAAATCTCACAGGAGTTTCTAATGGTGAATATGGGGAGTTGTAGCAAGAAAACACATATAGAGGCTTAAACAACACATATTGATGTGAATATGAAGAATCACTGGTTTCATTGACAAGGATTTGGCCATTACAAACTGATACACCTAAAACCAAAGTTATGACTCTTCAAGATACAAATGGGAGTCAATAGAAGTGTTGAACTGTAGTCATAGGAGTTTAATCTCTCACAATATCTTTGAGATGTTCAAAAGGCAATACAAAAGGAGCCTTTTTATGCTCAGTACAGGGTTTCAGTGATGAAACTTCATGAAAAGCTGAGATTCAGCTTTTTAGAACTCTTGATAAAGTGATTAAGCATGCTACCAAGGTGTAGATGCAAGTGAAAGTAAGAAATAAGCATTATAGCTTATACCATAGTTTTGTTAGTTCTTAAAATCTCATAGGAGTTTCTAATGTTGAATATGAGGAGTTGTAGCAAGAAGACACATCTGGATGCTTAAACAACACCTATGAATGTGAATATGAAGAATCACTGGTTTCATTGACAAGGATTTGGCCATTACAAGCTGATAGACCTAAAACCAAAGTTATGACTCTTCAAGATACAAATGAGAGTCAATAGAAGTGTTGAACTGTGTCATAGGAGTTTATTCAGTCACAGCAGCTTTGAGATGTTCAATAGCCACTACAAAGAGCCTTTTTATGCTTAGTAGTGGGTTTCAATGATGAAACTTCATGAAAAGCTGAGATTCAGCTTTTTAGAACTCTTGATGACGTGATTAAGCATGCTACCAAGGTGTAGATGCAAGTGAAAGTAATAAATAAACATTATAGCTTATACCATAGTTTTGTTAGTTCTTAAAATCTCACAGGAGTTTCTAATGGTGAATAAGGGGAGTTGTAGCAAGAAGACACATCTGGAGGCTTAAACAACACATATTGATGTGAAAATAAAGAATCACTGGTTTCATTGACAAGGATTTGGCCATTACAAGCTGATAAACCTAAAACCAAAGTTATGACTCTTCAAGATACAAATGCGAGTCAATAGAAGTGTTAAACTGTAGTAATAGGAGTTTAATCTCTCACAATAGCTTTGTGTTGTTAAGGAGGCAATACACAAAGAACCTTTTTATGCTCATTACAGGGTTTCAGTGATAAAACTTCATGAAAAGCTGAGATTCAGCCTTTTAGAACTCTTGATGACGTGATTAAGCATGCTACCAAGGTTTAGATACAAGTCAAAGTAAGAAATAAGCATTATAGCTTATACCAAAGTTTTGTTAGTTCTTAAAATCTCGTAGGAGTTTCTAATGGTGAATATGGGGAGTTGTAGCAAGAAGACACATCTTGAGGCTTAAACAACACATATTGATGTGAATATGCAGAATCACTGGTTTCATTGACAAGGATTTGGCCATTACAAGCTGATAGACCTAAAACCAAAGTTATGACTCTTCAAGATACAAATGAGAGTGAATAGAAGAGTTGAAGTGTAGTCTTAGGAGTTTAATCTCTCACAATAGCTTTGATATCTTCAAGAGCCACTATAGAGAACTATTGTATGCTATGTACTGGGTTTGGGTGATGAAACTTCTTGAAAGGCTTAAATTCAGCCTTTTAGAACTCTTGATGACGTGATTAAGCATGCTACCAAGGTTTAGATGCAAGTGAAAGTAAGAAATAAGCATTATAGCTTATACCATAGTTTTGTTAGTTCTTAAAATCTCACAGGAGTTTCTAATAGTGAATATGGGGAGTTGTAGCTAGAAGACACATCTGGAGGCTTAAACAACACCTATTGATGTGAATATGAAGAATCACTGGTTTCATTGACAAGGATTTGGCCATTACAAGCTGATAAACCTAAAACCAAAGTTATGACTCTTCAAGATACAAATGAGAGTCAATAGAAGTGTTAAACTGTAGTCATAGGAGTTTAATCTCTCACAATAGCTTTGAGATGTTCAAGAGGCAATACACAAAGAGTCTTTTTATGCTCATTACAGGGTTTCAGTGATTAAACTTCATGAAAAGCTGAGATTCAGCCTTTTAGAACTCTTGATGACGTGATTAAGCATGCTACCAAGGTTTAGATGCAAGTCAAAGTAAGAAATAAGCATTATAGCTTATACCATAGTTTTGTTAGTTCTTAAATTCTCATAAGAGTTTCTAATGGTGAATATGGAGAGTTGTAGCAAGAAAACACATCTGAATGCTTAAACAACACCTATTGATATAAATATGAAGAATCACTGGTTTCATTGACAAGGATTTGGCCATTACAAGCTGGTAGACCTAAAACCAAAGTTATGACTCTTCAAGATACAAATGAGAGTGAATAGAAGAGTTGAAGTGTAGTCTTAGGAGTTTAATCTCTCACAATAGCTTTGATATCTTCAAGAGCCACTATAGAGAACTATTGTATGCTATGTACTGGGTTTGGGTGATGAAACTTCTTGAAAGGCTTAAATTCAGCCTTTTAGAACTCTTGATGACGTGATTAAGCATGCTACCAAGGTGAAGATGTAAGTCAAAGTAAAAAATAAGCATTATAGGTTATACCATAGTTTTGTTAGTTCTTAAAATCTCACAGGAATGGTGAATATTGGAGTTGTAGCAAGAAGACACATCTGGAGGCTTAAACAACACATATTGATGTGAATATGAAGAATCACTGGTTTCATTGACAAGGATTTTTACAAACTGCTACACCTAAAACCAAAGTTATGACTCTTCAAGATACAAATGAGAGTCAATAGAAGTGTTGAACTGTAGTCATAGGAGTTTAACCTCTCACAATAGCTTTGAGATGTTCAAGAGGCAATACACAAAGAGCCTTTTTATGCTCAGTACAGGGTTTCATTGATAAAACTTCATGAAAAGCTGAGATTCAGCCTTTTAGAACTCTTAATAACGTGATTAAGCGTGCTACCAAGGTTTAGATGCAAGTCAAAGTAAGAAATAAGCATTATAGCTTATACCATAGTTTTGTTAGCTCTTAAAATCTCATAGGAGTTTCTAATAGTGAATATGGGGAGTTGTAGCAAGAAGACACATCTGGAGGCTTAAACAACACCTATTGATGTGAATATGAAGAATCACTGGTTTCATTGACAAGGATTTGGCCATTACAAGCTGATAAACCTAAAACCAAAGTTATGACTCTTCAAGATACAAATGAGAGTCAATAGAAGTGTTGAACTGTAGTCATAAGATTTAATCTCTCACAATAGCTTTGAGATGTTCAAGAGGCAATACAAAGAAAGCCTTTTTATGCTCAGTAGTGGGTTTCAGTGATAAAATTTCATGAAAAGCTGAGATTCAGCCTTTTAGAACTCTTGATAACGTGATTAAGTATGCTACCAAGGTTTAGATGCAAGTCAAAGTAAGAAATAAGCATTATAGTTTATACCATAGTTTTGTTAGTTCTTAAAATCTCATAGGAGTTTCTAATGGTGAATATGGGAGTTGTAGCAAGAAGACACATCTGGATGCTTAAACAACACTTATTGATGTGAATATGAAGAATCAATGCTTTCATTTCCATGGATTTGATCATATTCAAGCTGATAGACCTAAAACCAAAGTTATGACTCTTCAAGATACAAATGAGAGTGAATAGAAGAGTTGAAGTGTAGTCTTAGGAGTTTAATCTCTCACAATAGCTTTGATATCTTCAAGAGCCACTATAGAGAACTATTGTATGCTATGTACTGGGTTTGGGTGATGAAACTTCTTGAAAGGCTTAAATTCAGCCTTTTAGAACTCTTGATGACGTAATTAAGCATGCTACCAAGGTGAAGATGTAAGTCAAAGTAAGAAATAAGCATTATAGGTTATACCATAGTTTTGTTAGTTCTTAAAATCTCACAGGAGTTTCTAATGGTGAATATGGGGAGTTGTAGCAAAAAGACACATCTTGAGGCTTAAACCACACATATTGATGTGAATATGAACAATCACTGGTTTCATTGACAAGGATTTGTCCATTACAAACTGATACACCTAAAACCAAAGTTATGACTCTTCAAGATACAAATGAGAGTCAATAGAATTGTTAAACTGTAGTCATAGGAGTTTAATCTCTCACACTAGCTTTGAGATGTTCAAGAGGCAATACACAAAGAGCCTTTTTATGCTCAGTACAGGGTTTCAGTGATGAAACTTCATGAAAAGCTGAGATTCAGCTTTTTAGAACTCTTGATGAAGTGATTAAGCATGCTACCAAGGTGTAGATGCAAGTGAAAGTAAGAAATAAGCATTATAGCTTATACCATAGTTTTGTTAGTTCTTAAAATCTCATAGGAGTTTCTAATGTTGAATATGAGGAGTTGTAGCAAGAAGACACATCTGGAGGCTTAAAACCAAAGTTATGACTCTTCAAGATACAAATGAGAGTCAATAGAAGTGTTGAACTATAGTCATAGGAGTTTAACCTCTCACAATAGCTTTGAGATGTTCAAGAGGCAATACACAAAGAGCCTTTTTATACTCAGTACATGGTTTCATTGATAAAACTTCATGAAAAGCTGAGATTCAGCCTTTTAGAACTCTTAATGACGTGATTAAGCGTGCTACCAAGGTTTAGGTGCAAGTCAAAGTAAGAAATAAGCATTATAGCTTATACCATAGTTTTGTTAGCTCTTAAAATCTCATAGGAGTTTCTAATAGTGAATATGGGGAGTTGTAGCAAGAAGACACATCTGGAGGCTTAAACAACACCTATTGATGTGAATATGAAGAATCACTGGTTTCATTGACAAGGATTTGGCCATTACAAGCTGATAAACCTAAAACCAAAGTTATGACTCTTCAAGATACAAATGAGAGTCAATAGAAGTGTTGAACTGTAGTCATAAGATTTAATCTCTCACAATAGCTTTGAGATGTTCAAGAGGCAATACAAAGAAAGCCTTTTATGCTCATGTAGTGGGTTTCAGTGATAAAATTTCATGAAAAGCTGAGATTCAGCCTTTTAGAACTCTTGATAACGTGATTAAGTATGCTACCAAGGTTTAGATGCATGTCAAAGTAAGAAATAAGCATTATAGTTTATACCATAGTTTTGTTAGTTCTTAAAATCTCATAGGAGTTTCTAATGGTGAATATGGGAGTTGTAGCAAGAAGACACATCTGGATGCTTAAACAACACTTATTGATGTGAATATGAAGAATCACTGATTTCATTGATATGGATTTGGCCATTTCAAGCTGATAGACCTAAACCAAAAGTTATGACTCTTCAAGATACAAATGAGAGTGAATAGAAGAGTTGAAGTGTAGTCTTAGGAGTTTAATCTCTCACAATAGCTTTGATATCTTCAAGAGCCACTATAGAGAACTATTGTATGCTATGTACTGGGTTTGGGTGATGAAACTTCTTGAAAGGCTTAAATTCAGCCTTTTAGAACTCTTGATGACGTAATTAAGCATGATACCAAGGTGAAGATGTAAGTCAAAGTAAGAAATAAGCATTATAGGTTATACCATAGTTTTGTTAGTTCTTAAAATCTCACAGGAGTTTCTAATGGTGAATATTGGAGTTGTAGCAAGAAGACACATCTGGAGGCTTAAACAACACATATTGATGTGAATATGAAGAATCACTGGTTTCATTGACAAGGATTTGGCCATTACAAACTGATACACCTAAAACCAAAGTTATGACTCTTCAAGATACAAATGGGAGTCAATAGAAGTGTTGAACTGTAGTCATAGGAGTTTAATCTCTCACAATATCTTTGAGATGTTCAAGAGGCAATACAAAAGGAGCCTTTTTATGCTCAGTACAGGGTTTCAGTGATGAAACTTCATGAAAAGCTGAGATTCAGCTTTTTAGAACTCTTGATGAAGTGATTAAGCATGCTACCAAGGTGTAGATGCAAGTGAAAGTAAGAAATAAGCATTATAGCTTATACCATAGTTTTGTTAGTTCTTAAAATCTCATAGGAGTTTCTAATGTTGAATATGAGGAGTTGTAGCAAGAAGACACATCTGGATGCTTAAACAACACCTATTAATGTGAATATGAAGAATCACTGGTTTCATTGACAAGGATTTGGCCATTACAAGTTGATAGACCTAAAACCAAAGTTATGACTCTTCAAGATACAAATGAGAGTCAATAGAAGTGTTGAACTGTGTCATAGGAGTTTATTCAGTCACAGCAGCTTTGAGATGTTCAATAGCCACTACAGAGAGCCTTTTTATGCTTAGTAGTGGGTTTCAATGATGAAACTTCATGAAAAGCTGAGATTCAGCTTTTTAGAACTCTTGATGACGTGATTAAGCATGCTACCAAGGTGTAAATGCAAGTGAAAGTAATAAATAAACATTATAGCTTATACCATAGTTTTGTTAGTTCTTAAAATCTCACAGGAGTTTCTAATGGTGAATATGGGGAGTTGTAGCAAGAAGACACATCTGGAGGCTTAAACAACACATATAGATGTGAAAATAAAGAATCACTGGTTTCATTGACAAGGATTTGGCCATTACAAGCTGATAAACCTAAAACCAAAGTTATGACTCTTCAAGATACAAATGCGAGTCAATAGAAGTGTTAAATTGTAGTAATAGGAGTTTAATCTCTCACAATAGCTTTGTGTTGTTAAGGAGGCAATATACAAAGAACCTTTTTATGCTCATTACAGGGTTTCAGTGATAAAACTTCATGAAAAGCTGAGATTCAGCCTTTTAGAACTCTTGATGACGTGATTAAGCATGCTACCAAGGTTTAGATACAAGTCAAAGTAAGAAATAAGCATTATAGCTTATACCAAAGTTTTGTTAGTTCTTAAAATCTCGTAGGAGTTTCTAATGGTGAATATGGGGAGTTGTAGCAAGAAGACACATCTTGAGGCTTAAACAACACATATCGATGTGAATATGCAGAATCACTGGTTTCATTGACAAGGATTTGGCCATTACAAGCTGATAGACCTAAAACCAAAGTTATGACTCTTCAAGATACAAATGAGAGTGAATAGAAGAGTTGAAGTGTAGTCTTAGGAGTTTAATCTCTCACAATAGCTTTGATATCTTCAAGAGCCACTATAGAGAACTATTGTATGCTATGTACTGGGTTTGGGTGATGAAACTTCTTGAAAGGCTTAAATTCAGCCTTTTAGAACTCTTGATGACGTGATTAAGCATGCTACCAAGGTTTAGATGCAAGTCAAAGTAAGAAATAAGCATTATAGCTTATACCATAGTTTTGTTAGTTCTTAAATTCTCATAAGAGTTTCTAATGGTGAATATGGGGAGTTGTAGCAAGAAAACACATCTGAATGCTTAAACAACACCTATTGATATAAATATGAAGAATCACAGGTTTCATTGACAAGGATTTGGCCATTACAAGCTGGTAGACCTAAAACCAAAGTTATGACTCTTCAAGATACAAATGAGAGTGAATAGAAGAGTTGAAGTGTAGTCTTAGGAGTTTAATCTCTCACAATAGCTTTGATATCTTCAAGAGCCACTATAGAGAACTATTGTATGCTATGTACTGGATTTGGGTGATGAAACTTCTTGAAAGGCTTAAATTCAGCCTTTTAGAACTCTTGATGACGTACTTAAGCATGCTACCAAGGTGAAGATGTAAGTCAAAGTAAGAAATAAGCATTATAGGTTATACCATAGTTTTGTTAGTTCTTAAAATCTCACAGGAGTTTCTAATGGTGAATATTGGAGTTGTAGCAAGAAGACACATCTGGAGGCTTAAACAACACATATTGATGTGAATATGAAGAATCACTGGTTTCATTGACAAGGATTTTTACAAACTCCTACACCTAAAACCAAAGTTATGACTCTTCAAGATACAAATGAGAGTCAATAGAAGTGTTGAACTATAGTCATAGGAGTTTAACCTCTCACAATAGCTTTGAGATGTTCAAGAGGCAATACACAAAGAGCCTTTTTATACTCAGTACAGGGTTTCATTGATAAAACTTCATGAAAAGCTGAGATTCAGCCTTTTAGAACTCTTAATGACGTGATTAAGCGTGCTACCAAGGTTTAGATGCAAGTCAAAGTAAGAAATAAGCATTATAGCTTATACCATAGTTTTGTTAGCTCTTAAAATCTCATAGGAGTTTCTAATAGTGAATATGGGGAGTTGTAGCAAGAAGACACATCTGGAGGCTTAAACAACACCTATTGATGTGAATATGAAGAATCACTGGTTTCATTGACAAGGATTTGGCCATTACAAGCTGATAAACCTAAAACCAAAGTTATGACTCTTCAAGATACAAATGAGAGTCAATAGAAGTGTTGAACTGTAGTCATAAGATTTAATCTCTCACAATAGCTTTGAGATGTTCAAGAGGCAATACAAAGAAAGCCTTTTTATGCTCAGTAGTGGGTTTCAAAGTGATAAAATTTCATGAAAAGCTGAGATTCAGCCTTTTAGAACTCTTGATAACGTGATTAAGTATGCTACCAAGGTTTAGATGCAAGTCAAAGTAAGAAATAAGCATTATAGTTTATACCATAGTTTTGTTAGTTCTTAAAATCTCATAGGAGTTTCTAATGGTGAATATGGGAGTTGTAGCAAGAAGACACATCTGGATGCTTAAACAACACTTATTGATGTGAATATGAAGAATCACTGGTTTCATTGACATGGATTTGGCCATTTCAAGCTGATAGACCTAAACCAAAAGTTATGACTCTTCAAGATACAAATGAGAGTGAATAGAAGTGTTGAACTGTAGTCATAGGAGTTTATTCTGTCACAGCAGCTTTGAGATGTTCAGTAGCCACTACAAAGAGCTCTTTTATGCTCAGTACTGGGTTTCAGTGATGAAACTTGATGAAAAGCTGAGATTCAGCTTTTTAGAACTCTTGATTAAGTGATTAAGCATTCTACCAAGGTGTAGATGCAACTGAAAGTAAGAAATAAGCATTATAGCGTATACCATAGTTTTGTTAGTTCTTAAAATCTCATAGGAGTTTCTAATGGTGAATATGGGGAGTTGTAGCAAGAAGACACATCTGGATGCTTAAACAACACCTATTGATGTGAATATGAAGAATCACTGGTTTCATTGACAAGGATTTGGCCATTACAAGCTGATAGACCTAAAACCAAAGTTATGACTCTTCAAGATACAAATGAGAGTCAATAGAAGTGTTGAACTGTGTCATAGGAGTTTATTCTGTCACAGCAGCTTTGAGATGTTCAATAGCAACTACAGAGAGCCTTTTTATGCTCAGTACTGGGATTCAATGATGAAACTTCATGAAAAGCTGAGATTCAGCTTTTTAGGACTTTTGATGACGTGATTAAGCATGCTACCAAGGTGTAGATGCAAGTGAAAGTAATAAATAAGCATTATAGCTTATACCATAGTTTTGTTAGTTCTTAAAATCTCACAGGAGTTTCTAATGGTGAATATGGGGAGTTGTAGTAAGAAGACACATCTGGAGGCTTAAACAACACATATTGATGTGAATATGAAGAATCACTGGTTTCATTGACAAGGATTTGGCCATTACAAGCTCATAAACCTAAAACCAAAGTTATGACTCTTCAAGATACAAATGCGAGTCAATAGAAGTGTTGAACTGTAGTCATAGGAGTTTAATCTCTCACAATATCTTTGAGATGTTCAAGAGGCAATACACAGGGAGCCTTTTTATGCTCATTACAGGGTTTCAGTGATAAAACTTCATGAAAAGCTGAGATTCAGCCTTTTAGAACTCTTGATGACGTGATTAAGCATGCTACCAAGGTTTAGATGCAAGTCAAAGTAAGAAATAAGCATTATAGCTTATACCATAGTTTTGTTAGTTCTTAAATTCTCATAGGAGTTTCTAATGGTGAATATGGGGAGTTGTAGCAAGCAAACACATCTGAATGCTTAAACAACACGTATTGATATGAATATGAAGAATCACTGGTTTCATTGACAAGGATTTGGCCATTACAAGCTGGTAGACCTAAAACCAAAGTTATGACTCTTCAAGATACAAATGAGAGTGAATAGAAGAGTTGAAGTGTAGTCTTAGGAGTTTAATCTCTCACAATAGCTTTGATATCTTCAAGAGCCACTATAGAGAACTATTGTATGCTATGTGCTGGGTTTGGGTGATGAAACTTCTTGAAAGGCTTAAATTCAGCCTTTTAGAACTCTTGATGACGTACTTAAGCATGCTACCAAGGTGAAGATGTAAGTCAAAGTAAGAAATAAGCATTATAGGTTATACCATAGTTTTGTTAGTTCTTAAAATCTCACAGGAGTTTCTAATGGTGAATATTGGAGTTGTAGCAAGAAGACACATCTGGAGGCTTAAACAACACATATTGATGTGAATATGAAAAATCACTGGTTTCATTGACAAGGATTTTTACAAACTCCTACACCTAAAACCAAAGTTATGACTCTTCAAGATACAAATGATAGTCAATAGAAGTGTTGAACTATAGTCATAGGAGTTTAACCTCTCACAATCGCTTTGAGATGTTCAAGAGGCAATACACAAAGAGCCTTTTTATGCTCAGTACAGGGTTTCATTGATAAAACTTCATGAAAAGCTGAGATTCAACCTTTTAGAACTCTTAATGACGTGATTAAGCGTGCTACCAAGGTTTAGATGCAAGTCAAAGTAAGAAATAAGCATTATAGCTTATACCATAGTTTTGTTAGCTCTTAAAATGTCATAGGAGTTTCTAATAGTGAATATGGGGAGTTGTAGCAAGAAGACACATCTGGAGGCTTAAACAACACCTATTGATGTGAATATGAAGAATCACTGGTTTCATTGACAAGGATTTGGCCATTACAAGCTGATAAACCTAAAACTAAAGTTATGACTCTTCAAGATACAAATGAGAGTCAATAGAAGTGTTGAACTGTAGTCATAAGATTTAATCTCTCACAATAGCTTTGAGATGTTCAAGAGGCAATACCAAGAAAGCCTTTTTATGCTCAGTAGTGGGTTTCAGTGATAAAATTTCATGAAAAGCTGAGATTCAGCCTTTTAGAACTCTTGATAACGTGATTAAGTATGCTACCAAGGTTTAGATGCAAGTCAAAGTAAGAAATAAGCATTATAGTTTATACCATAGTTTTGTTAGTTCTTAAAATCTCATAGGAGTTTCTAATGGTGAATATGGGGAGTTGTAGCAAGAAGACACATCTGGATGCTTAAACAACACTTATTGATGTGAATATGCAGAATCACTGGTTTCATTGACATGGATTTGGCCATTTCAAGCTGATAGACCTAAACCAAAAGTTATGACTCTTCAAGATACAAATGAGAGTGAATAGAAGTGTTGAACTGTAGTCATAGGAGTTTATTCTGTCACAGCAGCTTTGAGATGTTCAGTAGCCACTACAAAGAGCTCTTTTATGCTCAGTACTGGGTTTCATTGATAAAACTTCATGAAAAGCTGAGATTCAGCTTTTTAGAACTCTTGATGACGTGATTAAGCATGCTACCAAGGTGTAGATGCATGTGAAAGTAATAAATAAGCATTATAGCTTATACCATAGTTTTGTTAGTTCTTAAAATCTCACAGGAGTTTCTAATGGTGAATATGGGGAGTTGTAGCAAGAAGACACATCTGGAGGCTTAAACAACACATATTGATGTGAATATGAAGAATCATTGGTTTCATTGACAAGGATTTGGCCATTACAAGCTGATAAACCTAAAACCAAAGTTATGACTCTTCAAGATACAAATGCGAGTCAATAGAAGTGTTAAACTGTAGTAATAGGAGTTTAATCTCTCACAATAGCTTTGTGTTGTTAAGGAGGCAATACACAAAGAGCCTTTTTATGCTCATTACAGGGTTTCAGTGATAAAACTTCATGAAAAGCTGAGATTCAGCCTTTTAGAACTCTTGATGACGTGATTAAGCATGCTACCAAGGTTTAGATGCAAGTCAAAGTAAGAAATAAGCATTATAGCTTATACCATAGTTTTGTTAGTTCTTAAATTCTCATAGGAGTTTCTAATGGTGAATATGGGGAGTTATAGCAAGAAAACACATCTGAATGCTTAAACAACACCTATTGATATGAATATGAAGAATCACTGGTTTCATTGACAAGGATTAGGCCATTACAAGCTGATAGACCTAAAACCAAAGTTATGACTCTTCAAGATACAAATGAGAGTGAATAGAAGAGTTGAAGTGTAGTCTTAGGAGTTTAATCTCTCACAATAGCTTTGATATCTTCAAGAGCCACTATAGAGAACTATTGTATGCTATGTACTGGGTTTGGGTGATGAAATTTCTTGAAAGGCTTAAATTCAGCCTTTTAGAACTCTTGATGACGTGATTAAGCATGCTACCAAGGTGAAGATGTAAGTTAAAGTAAGAAATAAGCATTATAGCTTATACCATAGTTTTGTTAGTTCTTAAAATCTCACAGGAGTTTCTAATGGTGAATATGGGGAGTTGTAGCAAGAAGACACATCTTGAGGCTTAAACAACACATATTCATGTGAATATGAAGAATCACTGGTTTCATTGACAAGGATTTGTCCATTACAAACTGATACACCTAAAACCAAAGTTATGACTCTTCAAGATACAAATGAGAGTCAATAGAAGTGTTGAACTGTAGTCATAGGAGTTTAATCTCTCACAATATCTTTGAGATGTTCAAGAGGCAATACACAGAAAGCCTTTTTATGCTCAGTACTGGGTTTCAGTGATGAAACTTCATGAAAAGCTGAGATCAAATTTTTAGAACTCTTGATGAAGTGATTAAGCGTGCTACCAAGGTGTAGATGCAAGTGAAAGTAAGAAATAAGCATTATAGCTTATACCATAGTTTTGTTAGTTCTTAAAATTGTTAGAATTCAGAGTTTAACTTTGCTAGAAACAAGAATGAGGGTAGCTGAATGAATAATAATAAGATTGAGAATAGAGAGATTTTATTATCTCTTATGAGATTTTATTATCTCAGTAGTGGTAAAGTGTTACAATGGATTACATATTTATAGAACTCTTAAACGCAAAAATAACTAGGTGTATCTTGTAGTTCAGAGTCTAATCTATCCGTTGGGAATAGTAATAGAGCCGTTGGAGTTCAAAATAGAGCTGTTGGAGACGTAAACAATTTGGGCATCAGTTCTGGGCTTCTCTTCTTGGGCCTCTCTTCTTTTATTCCTTGTTAGGTATTTGTTGCTTGATTAATACTCCCCCTCAAACTTAGCCGGACTGAGTGTGGAGACTAAGTTTGATTTTCCAGAAACAAATCCTCACAACTACCTCATTAAAAACCTCACAAGTACAAACCCTGTGGGAAAAACTCCTTGTGAGGAAAAGAGTGTAGTGTCTCTGGAAATAGAGAGGCATGATCAAGGATGAGTGAGATCTATTAGTCCAAGCTTGCTGTGAATGTGGTTGCAAATCGTGAGACTTGTAGATTTGGTGAATATGTCGTGGTGATCTTCGCTTCTTGTGTAGCATGGGAGGATTACTCCTTCAATTATCTTCTCTCTAACTTTGTGACAATCCACTTCTATGTGCTTGGTTCGTTCATGGAAGACTGAGTTTGTAGCAATGTGAATTGCTGTTTGATTATCACAATGCATGGTAATGGGACTTGTGCTCTCAATTCCCAGATCCTTTAGAAGCGCCTTTAGCCATACTAGCTCATTTGTGAGCTTCTTCATTGCTCTATACTCACTTTCAGCGCTTGAGCATGAGACGACCTTTTGCTTCTTGGATTTCCAGGTGACTAAGTTCCTCCAATAAATGTGCAATAACCAGTTGTGGATTTTCTATCCATCGTATCTCCAGCATAATCCGTGATCACAATAGCCCACAACTTCGATACTATTATTCTTTCCCATCCAAACACCTTGCCCTGGTGATCCTTTGATGTATCTCAGAATTCTTTCCACCATATTCCAGTGATGCATGCCAAGGGCTCTTTCATGTGTTGGCTCACCTGATTCACAGCAAAGCATAGGTCAGAGCCTTGTTATGGTTAAGTAAATTAACTTACCTACAAGCCGCTTGGTAAAGCTGGATCTTCAAATGGTTTGTCAAGTGGATCTTGTCCTTTCTCCCCCTTTCTCCTGACCTTGTAGCCATCTTCGGAGGTGTCTTGGCGGTTTAGAACCTAATTTTCCTGTCTCTGTAAAGCAAATCGAGTGAATATTTTCTTTGGGATAGAAACAAGCCTTCCGGAGAAGCGGCATATCTCTATACCTAGAAAATATTTAAGTTCACCTAGATCTTTTTATATCAAATACAGATTTAAGGAAAAGTTTGGTTTCTTGAATACCTGCTTGATCATTACGGAAATGATCAAGTCATCTACATATACCAAGAACTACAATGATTCCTTGAGCACTTTGAGAAGTAAACAAGGTGTAATCAGCCTCTGATCTTTTAAATCCTTTGGCTGTTAGTGTAAAAGCTTAGCTTGTGGTACCAGGCTCTTGGAGATTGCTTGACAGTAAATGGCTTTTCTAAGTTTGAAAACTTTGCCATGAGGAATTGAACTTTCAAGACCTGGTGGAGGCTTCATGTACACTTCTTCTTCAAGCTCTCCTTGGAGGAATGCGTTTTTGACATCCATTTGCCATAATTCCCAAGATAGATTGGTTGCCAATGATAAAAATCCCTTTCGGACTGTATGGAGCTTAGCCACTGGTGCAAAGGTGTCCGTATAGTCTTCTCCATAAGTTTGAGTAAATCCCTTGCAACCATTCGAGCTTTATACCTTTCGATTTCTCCATTGCTTTGTGATACTTGATGGTGAATACCCATTTGGATGTCATAGCTCTTTTTCGGAAGGTAGATCACTTACATCCCAAGTGTGATTTCTAACCATTTCTTCTATCTCAGCATCTATAGCATCCATCAGGACCTTGATTTCTTTTTGCTTCTTCATAGGTCTTTGGAATGTAATGCTGCTCTATCTTTCAAGGAATGCTTGATGATCTGATGGCAAGAGGGCAAGAGAACACTGAGCTTGGATAGGGTGAGCCACAACTTGATGGTTATAATAGACCCTAGTTTGTTTCCAATGGTCGCGACCAAATCTTTGGAGTGTGCTTCTTGCCAAGGTTGGTGCTGGTGCCTCTTCTTCCTCAAAGATATTCATTTTCCTCGAATATCAGCTTCGGTGGAGTTTCTTGATTAACTCCCTCTTGTTCATTTACTCCTTCGGTCATTCTCTTGCTCATTTTGAACATTTGCCCTTTCTTCTTGAATCTGCTTTTCTTGATTGTTTGCAGGGGCTGTTTGATCTTCATTCATTTGAGGAAGACCCATGTGACTTAAAATATGTTGAAGAGAGGCTGCTCGATCTGTTGTAGGAGTCAGCCAAGTCTTTCACACTTTCCCAGCCCGACTTCTCAAAATAACTTTGATCTTCTAGGAATTTTACATCTCTAGAGCGTCATGATGCGTTTGGTGCTTGGATCATAGCATCTGTACCCTTTTTTGAGTAGTGGAGTATCCAATGAATCAGCATCTAGTGCTTTTAGCATCTAACTTATTCCTTTGATCCGTTGGCACTAAGACAAAACAAACACTACCAAACACACGTAAGTGATTAATATTTGGTTTGGTTTTGTTTAATACCTCAAATGGTGATAAGTCATCTAAGACTTTTGTTGGAATTCTATTTATGAGGTAGCATGCGGTCATGACAGCATCTCCCCAAAATCTCCTTGGCATGTTTTTGTGGAACATCATTGATCTTGCTACTTCCATCAGATGCCTATTCTTCCTTTCGGCCACTCCATTTTGTTGTGGAGTATAAAGGACTCGTTTGGTGAAGGATGCCATGATTTGCCAAATGAGCCTTGAAAAGTGGGCTTGCTGTATTCCCCTCCATTATCCGATCTTAGCACCTTAATTTTAGCATTGAAATGATTAGTCACATATGTTTGAAAGTTGACAAATGCCTCAAATACTCTATCTTTAGAGAAGGTAACAATGTGACCCATGTATATTTTGATTTTTCATCTATGAATGTCACAAAGTATTTTAGGTTATCTCTAGATAGGCAAGGGTGAGGTCCAAACATCAGAGTGAACTAAATCAAAACAATTCTCATATATTGATAAAGTGTTTTGGAAAAACACTTCTACAATGTTTTCCCAAAATACAAGACTCACACTTAGAGTTATCAAATACTACATTGGGCATAATTAATTTTAAAGCTCTAGAATGAGGATGGCCTAATCTAGCATGCCAAAAATCATTTGAACTACTATCTACATGACAGGAATTAATAAACGGTAAACTAGCAGAGTTGGAGCATCTAGAATGGTTCTTGAGATCTTCAAGAGTATACAACTCTCCCTTAGTGTTCCCCTTGCCTAAAACTTCACCAGTTTTAATATCCTGAAAATGAAAGCTATTAGGGTCCAAATATAGCATAAGCATTGAGATCGGTGGTAGCTCTTTTTACCGAGAGACCAAATTATTGCTAAATGTAGGCATGTAAAAAGCACTAGATTCATTTCCAAAGAGGTTTAAATTTCCTACACCTTTAATTGGCACTCTAACTCTATTAGCAACTTCAACATGACCAGAGGTGTTTTGAATATTATTTAGTAGATCAGAATCTTTAATCATATGGTGAGAAGCTCCTGAATCTACTAAAAGTGTTTTTGAATAGTTAGAGGCTAGAAAGGTGATACCAGACTCCTATGAAATTTGCATGGTCTTGATCATTGCCTCTAAGTCTGCTCTGCTCATGGTGATCATGCCATTGTTCTCTGAAGTAGAGGCTTGATTAGAATGGCCGTTTGGAGCACTTGGGTTCATACAGTGCTGTAGTTGGATTGAGTGGCTGGAGCATAATTTGAAGCGTTTGCTTCATTTGCTTGTTGCCTTGCTTTCTGAAGTTGGCTCTGAGATGAGGATGAAGGATAAAGCACTCCTCCTTGGTGTGTCCTCCCTCCCTTGGTTGAATTTTCCAATGTTCTTGCAATGTTCACATTGCTTTGTTGTTCCTTTCTTGTTGGAACTGAATGGAGGTTTGTAAAAACCTTTGGTTCCCGTTGGCAACTCTCCTTTGCTGAAGAGATCTAAGGAGCCTTGCTCCTTTTTGGATTTGAGCGAGACATTCCCACGGCTTGGTAGCTTCTCTTCCCTTACAATGTACTTTATAAGGTCTTTAAATTTCGGATGCAGAGATTGGAGAAGTCCAAATACTCGATCTTGCTCTTTTCTTTCCTCTATAATTTTGAGGTCTTTTGTGCTTGGCCTCAGCATATCCAATTCAGCAAGTAATGATCTATATTTACCAAAGTGTTTGGTAAAATCTTGATCTTCTTGAGTGAGGTTCTTGAGATCTTTCTTCACTTCTGAATACTCTTGAAAGATTGGTGATGTCTCCATACACCTTCTTTAGAGTTTCCCAAAAGTTCTTGAACTGTCTCCGTAATATGAGTTAGATTCAAATATTGAATCACTCGAAGGAGCTATGGATTATGCTGAGCACCATTTGCTCTTTTTTGCAGCCACTTTTTCCCGAGCTTCTTCATCTCCTTCTTGAAGCTCTTTTCCTTTTGCTTGGTTCAACTTGATTCCACAAGCGGCGTCCGTACAAGTTGGATTTTGTCGATCTTGACCATAGGAGATAGTTCTCTCCTCTTAGGGTGACTCTAATTAGCGGTTGGTTTTGTCTCCTCCATGAAAAAAAATATGACTAACCGTTTGATACTACCTCTTGACTTCACTCTAACTCGTCTAGGATGAATTAATTTCAATCTCGAGTTGGGAAAATGTTCTTTGAGAAATCTCCAGAAATAAACCACTCTAACTTCACACAGCTCGTCTAGGATGAATATATATCAATCTCAGAGCTTTTGGAGGAAGTTAAAAGGATGTATTTCGAAAAACCAAAGGAAATTTTCGGAGAAGGCGATGAAACAGATACCAAAAAGGCCGAAATTTGAATTTTCGAAAAAGTTCTTTTGATTTGGAGCTCTGTAGAGCTTGTGAATGCTGCGGAAGCTTTGAATATGAAGGAGGAGATGGCGTAAATGCAAAGGAGACAAAGAGGAGGGATGAATCTTGAAGAACTAGTTTCTGCAATTTTCTGGGCTGTGACAATGTCAATTTTGAAAAATAAAGAAACAGATGAAGAGAATGAGGAAATCAAAAACTTGATCTTGTTTATGGATTAATGCTCTGATACCATGTTAGAATTCAGAGTTTAACTTTGCTAGAAACAAGAATGAGGGTAGCTGAATGAATAATAATAAGATTGAGAATAGAGAGATTTTATTATCTCTTATGAGATTTTATTATCTCAGTAGTGGTAAAGTGTTACAATGGATTACATATTTATAGGTGTATCTTGTAGTTCAGAGTCTAATCTATCCGTTGGGAATAGTAATAGAGCCGTTGGAGTTCAAAATAGAGCTGTTGGAGACGTAAACAATTTGGGCGTCAGTTCTGGGCTTCTCTTCTTGGGCCTCTCTTCTTTTATTCCTTGTTGGGTATTTGTTGCTTGATTAATAAAAATCTCATAGGAGTTTCTAATGGTGAATATGAGGAGTTAGCAAGAAGACACATCTGGATGCTTAAACAACATCTATTAATGTGAATATGAAGAATCACTGGTTTCATTGACAAGGATTTGGCCATTACAAGCTGATAGACCTAAAACCAAAGTTATAAGTCTTCAAGATACAAATGAGAGTCAATAGAAGTGTTGAACTGTGTCAAAGGAGTTTATTCAGTCACAGCAGCTTTGAGATGTTCAATAGCCACTACAGAGAGCCTTTTTATGCTCAGTAGTGGGTTTCAATGATGAAACTTCATGAAAAGCTGAGATTCAGCTTTTTAGAACTCTTGATGACGTGATTAAGCATGCTACCAAGGTGTAGATGCAAGTGAAAGTAATAAATAAACATTATAGCTTATACCATAGTTTTGTTAGTTCTTAAAATCTCACAGGAGTTTCTAATGGTGAATATGGGGAGTTGTAGCAAGAAGATACTTCTGGAGGCTTAAACAACACATATTGATGTGAATATGAAGAATCACTGGTTTCATTGACAAGGATTTGGCCATTACAAGCTGATAAACCTAAAACCAAAGTTATGACTCTTCAAGATACAAATGAGAGTCAATAGAAGTGTTAAACTGTAGTAATAGGAGTTTAATCACTCACAATAGCTTTGAGATGTTCAATAGCCACGACAGAGAGCCTTTTTATGCTTATTACAGGGTGTAAATGATGAAACTTCATGAAAAGCTGAGATTCAGCTTTATAGAACTCTTGATGACGTGATTAAGCATGCTACCAAGGTTTAGATGCAAGTGAAAGTAAGAAATAAGCATTATAGCTTATACCATGGTTTTGTTAGTTCTTAAAATCTCATAAGAGTTTCTAATGGTGAATATGGGGAGTTGTAGCAGGAAGACACATCTGGAGGCTTAAACAACACCTATTGATGTGAATATGAAGAATCACTGGTTTCATTGACAAGGATTTGGCCATTACAAGCTGATAAACCTAAAACCAAAGTTATGACTCTTCAAGATACAAATGAGAGTCAATAGAAGTGTTAAACTGTAGTAATAGGAGTTTAATCTCTCACAATAGCTTTGAGATGTTCAATAGCCACTACAGAGAACCTTTTTATGCTCATTACAGGGTGTAAATGATGAAACTTCATGAAAAGCTGAGATTCAGCTTTATAGAACTCTTGATGAAATGATTAAGCATGCTACCAAGGTTTAGATGCAAGTCAAAGTAAGAAATAAGCATTATAGCTTATACCATGGTTTTGTTAGTTCTAAAAATCTCACAGGAGTTTCTAATGGTGAATATAGGGAGTTGTAGCAAGAAGACACATCTTGAGGCTTAAACAACACATATTGATGTGAATATGAACAATCACTGGTTTCATTGACAAGTATTTGGCCATTACAAACTGATACACCTAAAACCAAAGTTATGACTCTTCAAGATACAAATGAGAGTCAATAGAAGTGTTGAACTGTAGTCATAGGAGTTTAATCTCTCACAATATCTTTGAGATGTTCAAGAGGCAATACAATGAGGCCTTTTTATGCTCAAGTACAGGGTTTCAGTGATTAAACTTCATGAAAAGCTGAGATTCAGCTTTTTAGAACTCTTGATGAAGTGATTAAGCATGCTACCAAGGTGTAGATGCAAGTGAAAGTAAGAAATAAGCATTATAGCTTATACCATAGTTTTGTTAGTTCTTAAAATCTCATAGGAGTTTCTAATGGTGAATATGGGGGGTTGTAGCAGGAAGACACATCTGGAGGCTTAAACAACACCTATTGATGTGAATATGAAGAATCACTGGTTTCATTGACAAGGATTTGGCCATTACAAGTTGATAAACCTAAAACCAAAGTTATGACTCTTCAAGATACAAATGAGAGTCAATAGAAGTGTTAAACTGTAGTAATAGGAGTTTAATCTCTCACAATAGCTTTGAGATGTTCAATAGCCACTACAGAGAGCCTTTTTATGCTCATTACAGGGTGTAAATGATGAAACTTCATGAAAAGCTGAGATTCAGCTTTATAGAACTCTTGATGACGTGATTAAGCATGCTACCAAGGTTTAGATGCAAGTCAAAGTAAGAAATAAGCATTATAGCTTATACCATGGTTTTGTTAGTTCTAAAAATCTCACACGAGTTTCTAATGGTGAATATAGGGAGTTGTAGCAAGAAGACACATCTTGAGGCTTAAACAACACATATTGATGTGAATATGAACAATCACTGGTTTCATTGACAAGTATTTGGCCATTACAAACTGATACACCTAAAACCAAAGTTATGACTCTTCAAGATACAAATGAGAGTCAATAGAAGTGTTGAACTGTAGTCATAGGAGTTTAATCTCTCACAATATCTTTGAGATGTTCAAGAGGCAATACACAGGGAGCCTTTTTATGCTCAGTACAGGGTTTCAGTGATGAAACTTCATGAAAAGCTGAGATTCAGCTTTTTAGAACTCTTGATGAAGTGATTAAGCATGCTACCAAGGTGTAGATGCAAGTGAAAGTAAGAAATAAGCATTATAGCTTATACCATAGTTTTGTTAGTTCTTAAAATCTCATAGGAGTTTCTAATGGTGAATATGGGGAGTTGTAGCAAGAAGACACATCTGGATGCTTAAACAACACCTATTAATGTGAATATGAAGAATCACTGGTTTCATTGACAAGGATTTGGCCATTACAAGCTGATAGACCTAAAACCAAAGTTATGACTCTTCAAGATACAAATGAGAGTCAATAGAAGTGTTGAACTGTGTCATAGGAGTTTATTCAGTCACAGCAGCTTTGAGATGTTCAATAGCCACTACAGAGAGCCGTTTTATGCTCAGTAGTGGGTTTCAATGATGAAACTTCTTGAAAGGCTTAAATTCAGCCTTTTAGAACTCTTGATGACGTGATTAAGCATGCTACCAAGGTGATGATGTAAGTCAAAGTAAGAAATAAGCATTATAGCTTATAACATAGTTTTGTTAGTTCTTAAAATCTCATAGGAGTTTCTAATGGTGAATATGGGGAGTTGTAGCAAGAAGACACATCTGGAGGCTTAAACAACACCTATTGATGTGAATATGAAGAATCAATGGTTTCATTGACAAGGATTTGGCCATTACAAGCTGATAAACCTAAAACCAAAGTTATGACTCTTCAAGATACAAATGAGAGTCAATAGAACTGTTAAACTGTAGTCATAGGAGTTTAATTTCTCACAATAGCTTTGAGATGTTCAAGAGGCAATACACAAAGAGCCTTTTTATGCTCATTACTGGGTTTCAGTGATAAAACTTCATGAAAAAGCTGAGATTCAGCCTTTTAGAACTCTTGATGACGTGATTAAGCATGCTACCAAGGTTTAGATGCAAGTGAAAGTAAGAAATAAGCATTATAGCTTATACCATAGTTTTGTTAGTTCTTAAAATCTCACAGGAGTTTCTAATGGTGAATATGGGGAGTTGTAGCAAGAAGAAACATCTGGAGGCTTAAACAACACCTATTGATGTGAATATGAAGAATCACTGGTTTCATTGACAAGGATTTGGCCATTACTAGCTGATAAACCTAAAACCAAAGTTATGACTCTTCAAGATACAAATGAGAGTCAATAGAAGTGTTAAACTGTAGTCATAGGAGTTTAATCTCTCACAATAGCTTTGAGATGTTCAAGAGGCAATACACAAAGAGCCTTTTTATGCTCATTACAGGGTTTCAGTGATAAAACTTCATGAAAAGCTAAGATTCAGCCTTTTAGAACTCTTGATGACGTGATTAAGCATGCTACCAAGGTTTAGATGCAAGTCAAAGGATGAAATAAGCATTATAGCTTATATTATAGTTTTGTTAGTTCTTAAAATCTCATAGGAGTTTCTAATGGTGAATATGGGGAGTTGTAGCAAGAAAACACATCTGAATGCTTAAACAACACCTATTGATATAAATATGAAGAATCACTGGTTTCATTGACAAGGATTTGGCCATTACAAGCTGGTAGACCTAAAACCAAATTTATGACTCTTCAAGATACAAATGAGAGTGAATAGAAGAGTTGATGTGTAGTCTTAGGAGTTTAATCTCTCACAATAGCTTTGATATCTTCAAGAGCCACTATAGAGAACCATTGTATGCTATGTACTTTGGGTTTGGGTGATGAAACTTTTGAAAGGCTTAAATATAGCCTTTTAGAACTCTTGATGACGTGATTAAGCATGCTACCAAGGTGAAGATGTAAGTCAAAGTAAGAAATAAGCATTATAGCTTATACCATAGTTTTGTTAGGTCTTAAAATCTCATAGGAGTTTCTAATGGTGAATATGGGGAGTTGTAGCAAGAAGACACATCTGGAGGCTTAAACAACACCTATTGATGTGAATATGAAGAATCACTGGTTTCATTGAAAAGGATTTGGCCATTACAAGCTGATAAACCTAAAACCAAAGTTATGAGTCTTCAAGATACAAATGAGAGTCAATAGAAGTGTTAAACTGTAGTCATAGGAGTTTAATCTCTCACAATAGCTTTGAGATGTTCAAGAGGCAATACACAGAAAGCCTTTTCTTATGCTCAGTACTGGGTTTCAGTGATAAAACGTCATAAAAAGCTGAGATTCAGCCTTTTAGAACTCTTGATGACGTGATTAAGCATGCTACCAAGGTGAAGATGTAAGTCAAAGTAAGAAATAAGCATTATAGCTTATACCATAGTTTTGTTAGGTCTTAAAATCTCACAGGTGTTTCTAATGGTGAATATGGGGAGTTGTAGCAAGAAGACACATCCGGAGGCTTAAACAACACCTATTGATGTGAATATGAAGAATCACTGGATTCATTGACAAGGATTTGGCCATTACAAGCTGATAAACCTAAAACCAAAGTTATGACTCTTCAAGATACAAATGAGAGTCAATAGAAGTGTTAAACTGTAGTCATAGGATTTTAATCTCTACAAATAGCTTTGAGATGTTCAAGAGGCAATACACAAAGAGCCTTTTTATGCTCATTACAGGGTTTCAAGTGATAAAACTTCATGAAAAGCTAAGATTCAGCCTTTTAGAACTCTTGATGACGTGATTAAGCATGCTACCAAGGTTTAGATGCAAATCAAAGTAAGAAATAAGCATTATAGCTTATACCATAGTTTTGTTAGTTCTTAAAATCTCATAGGAGTTTCTAATGGTGAATATGGGGAGTTGTAGCAAGAAGACACATCTGGAGGCTTAAACAACACCTATTGATGTGAATATGAAGAATCAATGGTTTCATTAACAAGGATTTGGCCATTACAAGCTGATAAACCTAAAACCAAAGTTATGACTCTTCAAGATACAAATGAGAGTGAATAGAAGAGTTGAAGTGTAGTCTTAGGAGTTTAATCTCTCACAATAGCTTTGATATCTTCAAGAGCCACTATAGAGAACCATTGTATGCTATGTACTGGGTTTGGGTGATGAAACTTCTTGAAAGGCTTAAATTCAGCCTTTTAGAACTCTTGATGACGTGATTAAGCATGCTACCAAGGTGATGATGTAAGTCAAAGTAAGAAATAAGCATTATAGCTTATAACATAGTTTTGTTAGTTCTTAAAATCTCATAGGAGTTTCTAATGGTGAATATGGGGAGTTGTAGCAAGAAGACACATCTGGAGGCTTAAACAACACCTATTGATGTGAATATGAAGAATCAATGGTTTCATTGACAAGGATTTGGCCATTACAAGCTGATAAACCTAAAACCAAAGTTATGACTCTTCAAGATACAAATGAGAGTCAATAGAAGTGTTAAACTGTATTCATAGGAGTTTAATTTCTCACAATAGCTTTGAGATGTTCAAGAGGCAATACACAAAGAGCCTTTTTATGCTCATTACAGGGTTTCAGTGATAAAACTTCATGAAAAGCTGAGATACAGCCTTTTAGAACTCTTGATGACGTGATTAAGCATGCTACCAAGGTTTAGATGCAAGTGAAAGTAAGAAATAAGCATTATAGCTTATACCATAGTTTTGTTAGTTCTTAAAATCTCACTGGAGTTTCTAATTGTGAATATGGGGAGTTGTAGCAAGAAAAAACATCTGGAGGCTTAAACAACACCTATTGATGTGAATATGAAGAATCACTGGTTTCATTGACAAGGATTTATCCATTACAAGCTGATAAACCTAAAACCAAAGTTATGACTCTTCAAGATACAAATGAGAGTCAATAGAAGTGTTAAACTGTAGTCATAAGAGTTTAATCTCTCACAATAGCTTTGAGATGTTCAAGAGGCAATACACAAAGAGCCTTTTTATGCTCATTACAGGGTTTCAGTGATAAAACTTCATGAAAAGCTAAGATTCAGCCTTTTAGAACTCTTGATGACGTGATTAAGCATGCTACCAAGGTTTAGATGCAAGTCAAAGTAAGAAATAAGCATTATAGCTTATACCATAGTTTTGTTAGTTCTTAAAATCTCATAGGAGTTTCTAATGGTGAATATGGGGAGTTGTAGCAAGAAGACACATCTGGAGGCTTAAACAACACCTATTGATGTGAATATGAAGAATCAATGGTTTCATTGACAAGGATTTGGCCATTACAAGCTGATAAACCTAAAACCAAAGTTATGACTCTTCAAGATACAAATGAGAGTCAATAGAACTGTTAAACTGTATTCATAGGAGTTTAATTTCTCACAATAGCTTTGAGATGTTCAAGAGGCAATACACAAAGAGCCTTTTTATGCTCATTACAGGGTTTCAGTGATAAAACTTCATGAAAAGCTGAGATTCAGCATTTTAGAACTCTTGATGACGTGATTAAGCATGCTACCAAGGTTTAGATGCAAGTGAAAGTAAGAAATAAGCATTATAGCTTATACCATAGTTTTGTTAGTTCTTAAAATCTCACAGGAGTTTCTAATGGTGAATATGGGGAGTTGTAGCAAGAAGAAACATCTGGAGGCTTAAACAACACCTATTGATGTGAATATGAAGAATCACTGGTTTCATTGACAAGGATTTGGCCATTACAAGCTGATAAACCTAAAACCAAAGTTATGACTCTTCAAGATACAAATGAGAGTCAATAGAAGTGTTAAACTGTAGTCATAGGAGTTTAATCTCTCACAATAGCTTTGAGATGTTCAAGAGGCAATACACAAAGAGCCTTTTTATGCTCATTACAGGGTTTCAGTGATAAAACTTCATGAAAAGCTAAGTTTCAGCCTTTTAGAACTCTTGATGACGTGATTAAGCATGCTACCAAGGTTTAGATGCAAGTCAAAGGATGAAATAAGCATTATAGCTTATATTATAGTTTTGTTAGTTCTTAAAATCTCATAGGAGTTTCTAATGGTGAATATGGGGAGTTGTAGCAAGAAAACACATCTGAATGCTTAAACAACACCTATTGATATAAATATGAAGAATCACTGGTTTCATTGACAAGGATTTGGCCATTACAAGCTGGTAGACCTAAAACCAAATTTATGACTCTTCAAGATACAAATGAGAGTGAATAGAAGAGTTGATGTGTAGTCTTAGGAGTTTAATCTCTCACAATAGCTTTGATATCTTCAAGAGCCACTATAGAGAACCATTGTACGCTATGTACTGGGTTTGGGTGATGAAACTTTTTGAAAGGCTTAAATATAGCCTTTTAGAACTCTTGATGACGTGATTAAGCATGCTACCAAGGTGAAGATGTAAGTCAAAGTAAGAAATAAGCATTATAGCTTATACCATAGTTTTGTTAGGTCTTAAAATCTCATAGGAGTTTCTAATGGTGAATATGGGGAGTTGTAGCAAGGAGACACATCTGGAGGCTTAAACAACACCTATTGATGTGAATATGAAGAATCACTGGTTTCATTGAAAAGGATTTGGCCATTACAAGCTGATAAACCTAAAACCAAAATTATGAGTCTTCAAGATACAAATGAGAGTCAATAGAAGTGTTAAACTGTAGTAATAGGAGTTTAATCTCTCACAATAGCTTTGAGATGTTCACTAGCCACTACAGAGAACCTTTTTATGCTCATTACAGGGTGTAAATGATGAAACTTCATGAAAAGCTGAGATTCAGCTTTATAGAACTCTTGATGACATGATTAAGCATGCTACCAAGGTTTAGATGCAAGTCAAAGTAAGAAATAAGCATTATAGCTTATACCATGGTTTTGTTAGTTCTAAAAATCTCACAGGAGTTTCTAATGGTGAATATAGGGAGTTGTAGCAAGAAGACACATCTTGAGGCTTAAACAACACATATTGATGTGAATATGAACAATCACTGGTTTCATTGACAAGTATTTGGCCATTACAAACTGATACACCTAAAACCAAAGTTATGACTCTTCAAGATACAAATGAGAGTCAATAGAAGTGTTGAACTGTAGTCATAGGAGTTTAATCTCTCACAATAACTTTGAGATGTTCAAGAGGCAATACACTTGGGGAGCCTTTTTATGCTCAAGACTGGGTTTCAGTGATTAAACTTCATGAAAAGCTGAGATTCAGCTTTTTAGAACTCTTCATGAAGTGATTAAGCATGCTACCAAGGTGTAGATGCAAGTGAAAGTAAGAAATAAGCATTATAGCTTATACCATAGTTTTGTTAGTTCTTAAAATCTCATAGGAGTTTCTAATGGTGAATATGGGGGGGTTGTAGCAAGGAAGACACATCTGGAGGCTTAAACAACACCTATTGATGTGAATATGAAAAATCAATGGTTTCATTGACATGGATTTGACCATTTTTAGTTGATAAACCTAAAACCAAAGTTATGACTCTTCAAGATACAAATGAGAGTCAATAGAAGTGTTAAACTGTAGTAATAGGAGTTTAATCTCTCACAATAGCTTTGAGATGTTCAATAGCCACTAAAGAGAGCCTTTTTATGCTCATTACAGGGTGTAAATGATGAAACTTCATGAAAAGCTGAGATTCAGCTTTATAGAACTCTTGATGACGTGATTAAGCATGCTACCAAGGTTTAGATGCAAGTCAAAGTAAGAAATAAGCATTATAGCTTATACCATGGTTTTGTTAGTTCTAAAAAATCTCACAGGGAGTTTCTAATGGTGAATATAGGGAGTTGTAGCAAGAAGACACATCTTGAGGCTTAAACAACACATATTGATGTGAATATGAACAATCACTGGTTTCATTGACAAGTATTTGGCCATTACAAACTGATACACCTAAAACCAAAGTTATGACTCTTCAAGATACAAATGAGAGTCAATAGAAGTGTTGAACTGTAGTCATAGGAGTTTAATCTCTCACAATATCTTTGAGATGTTCAAGAGGCAATACAGGGGAGCCTTTTTATGCTCATGACAGGGTTTCAAAGTGATGAAACTTCATGAAAAGCTGAGATTCAGCTTTTTAGAACTCTTGATGAAGTGATTAAGCATGCTACCAAGGTGTAGATGCAAGTGAAAGTAAGAAATAAGCATTATAGCTTATACCATAGTTTTGTTAGTTCTTAAAATCTCATAGGAGTTTCTAATGGTGAATATGGGGAGTTGTAGCAAGAAGACACATCTGGATGCTTAAACAACACCTATTAATGTGAATATGAAGAATCACTGGTTTCATTGACAAGGATTTGGCCATTACAAGCTGATAGACCTAAAACCAAAGTTATGACTCTTCAAGATACAAATGAGAGTCAATAGAAGTGTTGAACTGTGTCATAGGAGTTTATTCGAGTCACAGCAGCTTTGAGATGTTCAATAGCCACTACAGAGAGCCTTTTATGCTCAGTAGTTGGTTTCAATGATGAAACTTCTTGAAAGGCTTAAATTCAGCCTTTTAGAACTCTTGATGACGTGATTAAGCATGCTACCAAGGTGATGATGTAAGTCAAAGTAAGAAATAAGCATTATAGCTTATAACATAGTTTTGTTAGTTCTTAAAATCTCATAGGAGTTTCTAATGGTGAATATGGGGAGTTGTAGCAAGAAGACACATCTGGAGGCTTAAACAACACCTATTGATGTGAATATGAAGAATCAATGGTTTCATTGACAAGGATTTGGCCATTACAAGCTGATAAACCTAAAACCAAAGTTATGACTCTTCAAGATACAAATGAGAGTCAATAGAAGTGTTAAACTGTAGTCATAGGAGTTTAATTTCTCACAATAGCTTTGAGATGTTCAACAGGCAATACACAAAGAGCCTTTTTATGCTCATTACAGGATTTCAGTGATAAAACTTCATGAAAAGCTGAGATTCAGCCTTTTAGAACTCTTGATGACGTGATTAAGCATGCTACCAAGGTTTAGATGCAAGTGAAAGTAAGAAATAAGCATTATAAGCTTATACCATAGTTTTGTTAGTTCTTAAAATCTCACAGGGAGTTTCTAATGGTGAATATGGGGAGTTGTAGCAAGAAGAAACATCTGGAGGCTTAAACAACACCTATTGATGTGAATATGAAGAATCACTGGTTTCATTGACAAGGATTTGGCCATTACTAGCTGATAAACCTAAAACCAAAGTTATGACTCTTCAAGATACAAATGAGAGTCAATAGAAGTGTTAAACTGTAGTCATAGGAGTTTAATCTCTCACAATAGCTTTGAGATGTTCAAGAGGCAATACACAAAGTGCCTTTTTATGCTCATTACAGGGTTTCAGTGATAAAACTTCATGAAAAGCTAAGATTCAGCCTTTTAGAACTCTTGATGACGTGATTAAGCATGCTACCAAGGTTTAGATGCAAGTCAAAGGATGAAATAAGCATTATAGCTTATATTATAGTTTTGTTAGTTCTTAAAATCTCATAGGAGTTTCTAATGGTGAATATGGGGAGTTGTAGCAAGAAAACACATCTGAATGCTTAAACAACACCTATTGATATAAATATGAAGAATCACTGGTTTCATTGACAAGGATTTGGCCATTACAAGCTGGTAGACCTAAAACCAAATTTATGACTCTTCAAGATACAAATGAGAGTGAATAGAAGAGTTGATGTGTAGTCTTAGGAGTTTAATCTCTCACAATAGCTTTGATATCTTCAAGAGCCACTATAGAGAACCATTGTATGCTATGTACTGGGTTTGGGTGATGAAACTTTTTGAAAGGCTTAAATATAGCCTTTTAGAACTCTTGATGACGTGATTAAGCATGCTACCAAGGTGAAGATGTAAGTCAAAGTAAGAAATAAGCATTATAGCTTATACCATAGTTTTGTTAGGTCTTAAAATCTCATAGGAGTTTCTAATGGTGAATATGGGGAGTTGTAGCAAGAAGACACATCTGGAGGCTTAAACAACACCTATTGATGTGAATATGAAGAATCACTGGTTTCATTGAAAAGGATTTGGCCATTACAAGCTGATAAACCTAAAACCAAAGTTATGAGTCTTCAAGATACAAATGAGAGTCAATAGAAGTGTTAAACTGTAGTCATAGGAGTTTAATCTCTCAAATAGCTTTGAGATGTTCAAGAGGCAATACAGAAAGCCTTTTCTTATGCGCGGTCCTGGGTTTCAGTGATAAAACGTCATAAAAAGCTGAGATTCAGCCTTTTAGAACTCTTGATGACGTGATTAAGCATGCTACCAAGGTGTAGATGCAAGTGAAAGTAAGAAATAAGCATTATAGCTTATACCATAGTTTTGTTAGTTCTTAAAATCTCACAGGTGTTTCTAATGGTGAATATGGGGAGTTGTAGCAAGAAGACACATCCGGAGGCTTAAACAACACCTATTGATGTGAATATGAAGAATCACTGGATTCATTGACAAGGATTTGGCCATTACAAGCTGATAAACCTAAAACCAAAGTTATGACTCTTCAAGATACAAATGAGAGTCAATAGAAGTGTTAAACTGTAGTCATAGGATTTTAATCTCTCATAATAGCTTTGAGATGTTCAAGAGGCAATACACAAAGAGCCTTTTTATGCTCATTACAGGGTTTCAGTGATAAAACTTCATGAAAAGCTAAGATTCAGCCTTTTAGAACTCTTGATGACGTGATTAAGCATGCTACCAAGGTTTAGATGCAAATCAAAGTAAGAAATAAGCATTATAGCTTATACCATAGTTTTGTTAGTTCTTAAAATCTCATAGGAGTTTCTAATGGTGAATATGGGGAGTTGTAGCAAGAAGACACATCTGGAGGCTTAAACAACACCTATTGATGTGAATATGAAGAATCAATGGTTTCATTGACAAGGATTTGGCCATTACAAGCTGATAAACCTAAAACCAAAGTTATGACTCTTCAAGATACAAATGAGAGTGAATAGAAGAGTTGAAGTGTAGTCTTAGGAGTTTAATCTCTCACAATAGCTTTGATATCTTCAAGAGCCACTATAGAGAACCATTGTATGCTATGTACTGGGTTTGGGTGATGAAACTTCTTGAAAGGCTTAAATTCAGCCTTTTAGAACTCTTGATGACGTGATTAAGCATGCTACCAAGGTGATGATGTAAGTCAAAGTAAGAAATAAGCATTATAGCTTATAACATAGTTTTGTTAGTTCTTAAAATCTCATAGGAGTTTCTAATGGTGAATATGGGGAGTTGTAGCAAGAAGACACATCTGGAGGCTTAAACAACACCTATTGATGTGAATATGAAGAATCAATGGTTTCATTGACAAGGATTTGGCCATTACAAGCTGATAAACCTAAAACCAAAGTTATGACTCTTCAAGATACAAATGAGAGTCAATAGAAGTGTTAAACTGTATTCATAGGAGTTTAATTTCTCACAATAGCTTTGAGATGTTCAAGAGGCAATACACAAAGAGCCTTTTTATGCTCATTACAGGGTTTCAGTGATAAAACTTCATGAAAAGCTGAGATACAGCCTTTTAGAACTCTTGATGACGTGATTAAGCATGCTACCAAGGTTTAGATGCAAGTGAAAGTAAGAAATAAGCATTATAGCTTATACCATAGTTTTGTTAGTTCTTAAAATCTCACTGGAGTTTCTAATTGTGAATATGGAGAGTTGTAGAAAAAAAAAAACATATGGAGGCTTAAACAACACCTATTGATGTGAATATGAAGAATCACTGGTTTCATTGACAAGGATTTATCCATTACAAGCTGATAAACCTAAAACCAAAGTTATGACTCTTCAAGATACAAATGAGAGTCAATAGAAGTGTTAAACTGTAGTCATAGGAGTTTAATCTCTCACAATAGCTTTGAGATGTTCAAGAGGCAATACACAAAGAGCCTTTTTATGCTCATTAAGAGGGTTTCAGTGATAAAACTTCATGAAAAGCTAAGATTCAGCCTTTTAGAACTCTTGATGACGTGATTAAGCATGCTACCAAGGTTTAGATGCAAGTCAAAGTAAGAAATAAGCATTATAGCTTATACCATAGTTTTGTTAGTTCTTAAAATCTCATAGGAGTTTCTAATGGTGAATATGGGGAGTTGTAGCAAGAAGACACATCTGGAGGCTTAAACAACACCTATTGATGTGAATATGAAGAATCAATGGTTTCATTGACAAGGATTTGGCCATTACAAGCTGATAAACCTAAAACCAAAGTTATGACTCTTCAAGATACAAATGAGAGTCAATAGAACTATTAAACTGTATTCATAGGAGTTTAATTTCTCACAATAGCTTTGAGATGTTCAAGAGGCAATACACAAAGAGCCTTTTTATGCTCATTACAGGGTTTCAGTGATAAAACTTCATGAAAAGCTAAGATTCAGCCTTTTAGAACTCTTGATGACGTGATTAAGCATGCTACCAAGGTTTAGATGCAAGTCAAAGGATGAAATAAGCATTATAGCTTATATTATAGTTTTGTTAGTTCTTAAAATCTCATAGGAGTTTCTAATGGTGAATATGGGGAGTTGTAGCAAGAAAACACATCTGAATGCTTAAACAACACCTATTGATATAAATATGAAGAATCACTGGTTTCATTGACAAGGATTTGGCCATTACAAGCTGGTAGACCTAAAACCAAATTTATGACTCTTCAAGATACAAATGAGAGTGAATAGAAGAGTTGATGTGTAGTCTTAGGAGTTTAATCTCTCACAATAGCTTTGATATCTTCAAGAGCCACTATAGAGAACCATTGTATGCTATGTACTGGGTTTGGGTGATGAAACTTTTTGAAAGGCTTAAATATAGCCTTTTAGAACTCTTGATGACGTGATTAAGCATGCTACCAAGGTGAAGATGTAAGTCAAAGTAAGAAATAAGCATTATAGCTTATACCATAGTTTTGTTAGGTCTTAAAATCTCATAGGAGTTTCTAATGGTGAATATGGGGAGTTGTAGCAAGAAGACACATCTGGAGGCTTAAACAACACCTATTGATGTGAATATGAAGAATCACTGGTTTCATTGAAAAGGATTTGGCCATTACAAGCTGATAAACCTAAAACCAAAGTTATGAGTCTTCAAGATACAAATGAGAGTCAATAGAAGTGTTAAACTGTAGTAATAGGAGTTTAATCTCTCACAATAGCTTTGAGATGTTCAATAGCCACTACAAAGAACCTTTTTATGCTCATTACAGGGTGTAAATGATGAAACTTCATGAAAAGCTGAGATTCAGCTTTATAGAACTCTTGATGACATGATTAAGCATGCTACCAAGGTTTAGATGCAAGTCAAAGTAAGAAATAAGCATTATAGCTTATACCATGGTTTTGTTAGTTCTAAAAATCTCACAGGAGTTTCTAATGGTGAATATAGGGAGTTGTAGCAAGAAGACACATCTTGAGGCTTAAACAACACATATTGATGTGAATATGAACAATCACTGGTTTCATTGACAAGTATTTGGCCATTACAAACTGATACACCTAAAACCAAAGTTATGACTCTTCAAGATACAAATGAGAGTCAATAGAAGTGTTGAACTGTAGTCATAGGAGTTTAATCTCTCACAATATCTTTGAGATGTTCAAGAGGCAATACACTGGGAGCCTTTTTATGCTCAGTACAGGGTTTCAGTGATTAAACTTCATGAAAAGCTGAGATTCAGCTTTTTAGAACTCTTGATGAAGTGATTAAGCATGCTACCAAGGTGTAGATGCAAGTGAAAGTAAGAAATAAGCATTATAGCTTATACCATAGTTTTGTTAGTTCTTAAAATCTCATAGGAGTTTCTAATGGTGAATATGGGGGGTTGTAGCAGGAAGACACATCTGGAGGCTTAAACAACACCTATTGATGTGAATATGAAGAATCACTGGTTTCATTGACAAGGATTTGGCCATTACAAGTTGATAAACCTAAAACCAAAGTTATGACTCTTCAAGATACAAATGAGAGTCAATAGAAGTGTTAAACTGTAGTAATAGGAGTTTAATCTCTCACAATAGCTTTGAGATGTTCAATAGCCACAACAGAGAGCCTTTTTATGCTCATTACAGGGTGTAAATGATGAAACTTCATGAAAAGCTGAGATTCAGCTTTATAGAACGCTTGATGACGTGATTAAGCATGCTACCAAGGTTTAGAGGCAAGTCAAAGTAAGAAATAAGCATTATAGCTTATACCATGGTTTTGTTAGTTCTAAAAAATCTCACAGGAGTTTCTAATGGTGAATATAGGGAGTTGTAGCAAGAAGACACATCTTGAGGCTTAAACAACACATATTGATGTGAATATGAACAATCACTGGTTTCATTGACAAGTATTTGGCCATTACAAACTGATACACCTAAAACCAAAGTTATGACTCTTCAAGATACAAATGAGAGTCAATAGAAGTGTTGAACTGTAGTCATAGGAGTTTAATCTCTCACAATATCTTTGAGATGTTCAAGAGGCAATACACAGGGAGCCTTTTTATGCTCAGTACAGGGTTTCAGTGATGAAACTTCATGAAAAGCTGAGATTCAGCTTTTTAGAACTCTTGATGAAGTGATTAAGCATGCTACCAAGGTGTAGATGCAAGTGAAAGTAAGAAATAAGCATTATAGCTTATACCATAGTTTTGTTAGTTCTTAAAATCTCATAGGAGTTTCTAATGGTGAATATGGGGAGTTGTAGCAAGAAGACACATCTGGATGCTTAAACAACACCTATTAATGTGAATATGAAGAATCACTGGTTTCATTGACAAGGATTTGGCCATTACAAGCTGATAGACCTAAAACCAAAGTTATGACTCTTCAAGATACAAATGAGAGTCAATAGAAGTGTTGAACTGTGTCATAGGAGTTTATTCAGTCTACAATAGCTTTGAGATGTTCAATAGCCACTACAGAGAGCCGTTTTATGCTCAGTAGTGGGTTTCAATGATGAAACTTCTTGAAAGGCTTAAATTCAGCCTTTTAGAACTCTTGATGACGTGATTAAGCATGCTACCAAGGTGATGATGTAAGTCAAAGTAAGAAATAAGCATTATAGCTTATAACATAGTTTTGTTAGTTCTTAAAATCTCATAGGAGTTTCTAATGGTGAATATGGGGAGTTGTAGCAAGAAAACACATCTGGAGGCTTAAACAACACCTATTGATGTGAATATGAAGAATCAATGGTTTCATTGACAAGGATTTGGCCATTACAAGCTGATAAACCTAAAACCAAAGTTATGATTCTTCAAGATACAAATGAGAGTCAATAGAACTGTTAAACTGTAGTCATAGGAGTTTAATTTCTCACAATAGCTTTGAGATGTTCAAGAGGCAATACACAAAGAGCCTTTTTATGCTCATTACAGGGTTTCAGTGATAAAACTTCATGAAAAGCTGAGATTCAGCCTTTTAGAACTCTTGATGACGTGATTAAGCATGCTACCAAGGTTTAGATGCAATTGAAAGTAAGAAATAAGCATTATAGCTTATACCATAGTTTTGTTAGTTCTTAAAATCTCACAGGAGTTTCTAATGGTGAATATGGGGAGTTGTAGCAAGAAGAAACATCTGGAGGCTTAAACAACACCTTTTGATGTGAATATGAAGAATCACTGGTTTCATTGACAAGGATTTGGCCATTACTAGCTGATAAACCTAAAACCAAAGTTATGACTCTTCAAGATACAAATGAGAGTCAATAGAAGTGTTAAACTGTAGTCATAGGAGTTTAATCTCTCACAATAGCTTTGAGATGTTCAAGAGGCAATACACAAAGAGCCTTTTTATGCTCATTACAGGGTTTCAGTGATAAAACTTCATGAAAAGCTAAGATTCAGCCTTTTAGAACTCTTGATGACGTGATTAAGCATGCTACCAAGGTTTAGATGCAAGTCAAAGGATGAAATAAGCATTATAGCTTATATTATAGTTTTGTTAGTTCTTAAAATCTCATAGGAGTTTCTAATGGTGAATATGGGGAGTTGTAGCAAGAAGACACATCTGGAGGCTTAAACAACACCTATTGATGTGAATATGAAGAATCAATGGTTTCATTGACAAGGATTTGGCCATTACAAGCTGATAAACCTAAAACCAAAGTTATGACTCTTCAAGATACAAATGAGAGTGAATAGAAGAGTTGAAGTGTAGTCTTAGGACTTTAATCTCTCACAATAGCTTTGATATCTTCAAGAGCCACTATAGAGAACCATTGTATGCTATGTACTGGGTTTGGGTGATGAAACTTCTTGAAAGGCTTAAATTCAGCCTTTTAGAACTCTTGATGACGTGATTAAGCATGCTACCAAGGTGATGATGTAAGTCAAAGTAAGAAATAAGCATTATAGCTTATAACATAGTTTTGTTAGTTCTTAAAATCTCATAGGAGTTTCTAATGGTGAATATGGGGAGTTGTAGCAAGAAGACACATCTGGAGGCTTAAACAACACCTATTGATGTGAATATGAAGAATCAATGGTTTCATTGACAAGGATTTGGCCATTACAAGCTGATAAACCTAAAACCAAAGTTATGACTCTTCAAGATACAAATGAGAGTCAATAGAAGTGTTAAACTGTATTCATAGGAGTTTAATTTCTCACAATAGCTTTGAGATGTTCAAGAGGCAATACACAAAGAGCCTTTTTATGCTCATTACAGGGTTTCAGTGATAAAACTTCATGAAAAGCTGAGATACAGCCTTTTAGAACTCTTGATGACATGATTAAGCATGCTACCAAGGTTTAGATGCAAGTGAAAGTAAGAAATAAGCATTATAGCTTATACCATAGTTTTGTTAGTTCTTAAAATCTCACTGGAGTTTCTAATTGTGAATATGGGGAGTTGTAGCAAGAAAAAACATCTGGAGGCTTAAACAACACCTATTGATGTGAATATGAAGAATCACTGGTTTCATTGACAAGGATTTATCCATTACAAGCTGATAAACCTAAAACCAAAGTTATGACTCTTCAAGATACAAATGAGAGTCAATAGAAGTGTTAAACTGTAGTCATAGGAGTTTAATCTCTCACAATAGCTTTGAGATGTTCAAGAGGCAATACACAAAGAGCCTTTTTATGCTCATTACAGGGTTTCAGTGATAAAACTTCATGAAAAGCTAAGATTCAGCCTTTTAGAACTCTTGATGACGTGATTAAGCATGCTACCAAGGTTTAGATGCAAGTCAAAGTAAGAAATAAGCATTATAGCTTATACCATAGTTTTGTTAGTTCTTAAAATCTCATAGGAGTTTCTAATGGTGAATATGGGGAGTTGTAGCAAGAAGACACATCTGGAGGCTTAAACAACACCTATTGATGTGAATATGAAGAATCAATGGTTTCATTGACAAGGATTTGGCCATTACAAGCTGATAAACCTAAAACCAAAGTTATGACTCTTCAAGATACAAATGAGAGTCAATAGAAGTGTTAAACTGTATTCATAGGAGTTTAATTTCTCACAATAGCTTTGAGATGTTCAAGAGGCAATACACAAAGAGCCTTTTTATGCTCATTACAGGGTTTCAGTGATAAAACTTCATGAAAAGCTGAGATACAGCCTTTTAGAACTCTTGATGACGTGATTAAGCATGCTACCAAGGTTTAGATGCAAGTGAAAGTAAGAAATAAGCATTATAGCTTATACCATAGTTTTGTTAGTTCTTAAAATCTCACTGGAGTTTCTAATTGTGAATATGGGGAGTTGTAGCAAGAAAAAACATCTGGAGGCTTAAACAACACCTATTGATGTGAATATGAAGAATCACTGGTTTCATTGACAAGGATTTATCCATTACAAGCTGATAAACCTAAAACCAAAGTTATGACTCTTCAAGATACAAATGAGAGTCAATAGAAGTGTTAAACTGTAGTCATAGGGAGTTTAATCTCTCACAATAGCTTTGAGATGTTCAAGAGGCAATACACAAAGAGCCTTTTTTATGCTCATGACAGGGATTCAGTGATAAAACTTCATGAAAAGCTAAGATTCAGCCTTTTAGAACTCTTGATGACGTGATTAAGCATGCTACCAAGGTTTAGATGCAAGTCAAAGTAAGAAATAAGCATTATAGCTTATACCATAGTTTTGTTAGTTCTTAAAATCTCATAGGAGTTTCTAATGGTGAATATGGGGAGTTGTAGCAAGAAGACACATCTGGAGGCTTAAACAACACCTATTGATGTGAATATGAAGAATCAATGGTTTCATTGACAAGGATTTGGCCATTACAAGCTGATAAACCTAAAACCAAAGTTATGACTCTTCAAGATACAAATGAGAGTCAATAGAACTATTAAACTGTATTCATAGGAGTTTAATTTCTCACAATAGCTTTGAGATGTTCAAGAGGCAATACACAAAGAGCCTTTTTATGCTCATTACGAGGGTTTCAGTGATAAAACTTCATGAAAAGCTAAGTTTCAGCCTTTTAGAACTCTTGATGACGTGATTAAGCATGCTACCAAGGTTTAGATGCAAGTCAAAGGATGAAATAAGCATTATAGCTTATATTATAGTTTTGTTAGTTCTTAAAATCTCATAGGAGTTTCTAATGGTGAATATGGGGAGTTGTAGCAAGAAAACACATCTGAATGCTTAAACAACACCTATTGATATAAATATGAAGAATCACTGGTTTCATTGACAAGGATTTGGCCATTACAAGCTGGTAGACCTAAAACCAAATTTATGACTCTTCAAGATACAAATGAGAGTGAATAGAAGAGTTGATGTGTAGTCTTAGGAGTTTAATCTCTCACAATAGCTTTGATATCTTCAAGAGCCACTATAGAGAACCATTGTATGCTATGTACTGGGTTTGGGTGATGAAACTTTTGAAAGGCTTAAATATAGCCTTTTAGAACTCTTGATGACGTGATTAAGCATGCTACCAAGGTGAAGATGTAAGTCAAAGTAAGAAATAAGCATTATAGCTTATACCATAGTTTTGTTAGGTCTTAAAATCTCATAGGAGTTTCTAATGGTGAATATGGGGAGTTGTAGCAAGAAGACACATCTGGAGGCTTAAACAACACCTATTGATGTGAATATGAAGAATCACTGGTTTCATTGAAAAGGATTTGGCCATTACAAGCTGATAAACCTAAAACCAAAGTTATGAGTCTTCAAGATACAAATGAGAGTCAATAGAAGTGTTAAACTGTAGTAATAGGAGTTTAATCTCTCACAATAGCTTTGAGATGTTCAATAGCCACTACAAAGAACCTTTTTATGCTCATTACAGGGTGTAAATGATGAAACTTCATGAAAAGCTGAGATTCAGCTTTATAGAACTCTTGATGACATGATTAAGCATGCTACCAAGGTTTAGATGCAAGTCAAAGTAAGAAATAAGCATTATAGCTTATACCATGGTTTTGTTAGTTCTAAAAATCTCACAGGAGTTTCTAATGGTGAATATAGGGAGTTGTAGCAAGAAGACACATCTTGAGGCTTAAACAACACATATTGATGTGAATATGAACAATCACTGGTTTCATTGACAAGTATTTGGCCATTACAAACTGATACACCTAAAACCAAAGTTATGACTCTTCAAGATACAAATGAGAGTCAATAGAAGTGTTGAACTGTAGTCATAAGAGTTTAATCTCTCACAATATCTTTGAGATGTTCAAGAGGCAATACACTGGGAGCCTTTTTATGCTCAGTACAGGGTTTCAGTGATTAAACTTCATGAAAAGCTGAGATTCAGCTTTTTAGAACTCTTGATGAAGTGATTAAGCATGCTACCAAGGTGTAGATGCAAGTGAAAGTAAGAAATAAGCATTATAGCTTATACCATAGTTTTGTTAGTTCTTAAAATCTCATAGGAGTTTCTAATGGTGAATATGGGGGGTTGTAGCAGGAAGACACATCTGGAGGCTTAAACAACACCTATTGATGTGAATATGAAGAATCACTGGTTTCATTGACAAGGATTTGGCCATTACAAGTTGATAAACCTAAAACCAAAGTTATGACTCTTCAAGATACAAATGAGAGTCAATAGAAGTGTTAAACTGTAGTAATAGGAGTTTAATCTCTCACAATAGCTTTGAGATGTTCAATAGCCACTACAGAGAGCCTTTTTATGCTCATTACAGGGTGTAAATGATGAAACTTCATGAAAAGCTGAGATTCAGCTTTATAGAACTCTTGATGACGTGATTAAGCATGCTACCAAGGTTTAGATGCAAGTCAAAGTAAGAAATAAGCATTATAGCTTATACCATGGTTTTGTTAGTTCTAAAAATCTCACAGGAGTTTCTAATGGTGAATATAGGGAGTTGTAGCAAGAAGACACATCTTGAGGCTTAAACAACACATATTGATGTGAATATGAACAATCACTGGTTTCATTGACAAGTATTTGGCCATTACAAACTGATACACCTAAAACCAAAGTTATGACTCTTCAAGATACAAATGAGAGTCAATAGAAGTGTTGAACTGTAGTCATAGGAGTTTAATCTCTCACAATATCTTTGAGATGTTCAAGAGGCAATACACAGGGAGCCTTTTTATGCTCAGTACAGAGTTTCATTGATGAAACTTCATGAAAAGCTGAGATTCAGCTTTTTAGAACTCTTGATGAAGTGATTAAGCATGCTACCAAGGTGTAGATGCAAGTGAAAGTAAGAAATAAGCATTATAGCTTATACCATAGTTTTGTTAGTTCTTAAAATCTCATAGGAGTTTCTAATGGTGAATATGGGGAGTTGTAGCAAGAAGACACATCTGGATGCTTAAACAACACCTATTAATGTGAATATGAAGAATCAATGGTTTCATTGACAAGGATTTGGCCATTACAAGCTGATAGACCTAAAACCAAAGTTATGACTCTTCAAGATACAAATGAGAGTCAATAGAAGTGTTGAACTGTGTCATAGGAGTTTATTCAGTCACAGCAGCTTTGAGATGTTCAATAGCCACTACAGAGAGCCGTTTTATGCTCAGTAGTGGGTTTCAATGATGAAACTTCTTAAAAGGCTTAAATTCAGCCTTTTAGAACTCTTGATGACGTGATTAAGCATGCTACCAAGGTGATGATGTAAGTCAAAGTAAGAAATAAGCATTATAGCTTATAACATAGTTTTGTTAGTTCTTAAAATCTCATAGGAGTTTCTAATGGTGAATATGGGGAGTTGTAGCAAGAAGACACATCTGGAGGCTTAAACAACACCTATTGATGTGAATATGAAGAATCAATGGTTTCATTGACAAGGATTTGGCCATTACAAGCTGATAAACCTAAAACCAAAGTTATGACTCTTCAAGATACAAATGAGAGTCAATAGAACTGTTAAACTGTAGTCATAGGAGTTTAATTTCTCACAATAGCTTTGAGATGTTCAAGAGGCAATACACAAAGAGCCTTTTTATGCTCATTACAGGGTTTCAGTGATAAAACTTCATGAAAAGCTGAGATTCAGCCTTTTAGAACTCTTGATGACGTGATTAAGCATGCTACCAAGGTTTAGATGCAAGTGAAAGTAAGAAATAAGCATTATAGCTTATACCATAGTTTTGTTAGTTCTTAAAATCTCACAGGAGTTTCTAATGGTGAATATGGGGAGTTGTAGCAAGAAGAAACATCTGGAGGCTTAAACAACACCTATTGATGTGAATATGAAGAATCACTGGTTTCATTGACAAGGATTTGGCCATTACTAGCTGATAAACCTAAAACCAAAGTTATGACTCTTCAAGATACAAATGAGAGTCAATAGAAGTGTTAAACTGTAGTCATAGGAGTTTAATCTCTCACAATAGCTTTGAGATGTTCAAGAGGCAATACACAAAGAGCCTTTTTATGCTCATTACAGGGTTTTAGTGATAAAACTTCATGAAAAGCTAAGATTCAGCCTTTTAGAACTCTTGATGACGTGATTAAGCATGCTACCAAGGTTTAGATGCAAGTCAAAGGATGAAATAAGCATTATAGCTTATATTATAGTTTTGTTAGTTCTTAAAATCTCATAGGAGTTTCTAATGGTGAATATGGGGAGTTGTAGCAAGAAAACACATCTGAATGCTTAAACAACACCTATTGATATAAATATGAAGAATCACTGGTTTCATTGACAAGGATTTGGCCATTACAAGCTGGTAGACCTAAAACCAAATTTATGACTCTTCAAGATACAAATGAGAGTGAATAGAAGAGTTGATGTGTAGTCTTAGGAGTTTAATCTCTCACAATAGCTTTGATATCTTCAAGAGCCACTATAGAGAACCATTGTATGCTATGTACTGGGTTTGGGTGATGAAACTTTTTGAAAGGCTTAAATATAGCCTTTTAGAACTCTTGATGGCGTGATTAAGCATGCTACCAAGGTGAAGATGTAAGTCAAAGTAAGAAATAAGCATTATAGCTTATACCATAGTTTTGTTAGGTCTTAAAATCTCATAGGAGTTTCTAATGGTGAATATGGGGAGTTGTAGCAAGAAGACACATCTGGAGGCTTAAACAACACCTATTGATGTGAATATGAAGAATCACTGGTTTCATTGAAAAGGATTTGGCCATTACAAGCTGATAAACCTAAAACCAAAGTTATGAGTCTTCAAGATACAAATGAGAGTCAATAGAAGTGTTAAACTGTAGTCATAGGAGTTTAATCTCTCACAATAGCTTTGAGATGTTCAAGAGGCAATACACAGAAAGCCTTTTCTTATGCTCAGTACTGGGTTTCAGTGATAAAACGTCATAAAAAGCTGAGATTCAGCCTTTTAGAACTCTTGATGACGTGATTAAGCATGCTACCAAGGTGTAGATGCAAGTGAAAGTAAGAAATAAGCATTATAGCTTATACCATAGTTTTGTTAGTTCTTAAAATCTCACAGGTGTTTCTAATGGTGAATATGGGGAGTTGTAGCAAGAAGACACATCCGGAGGCTTAAACAACACCTATTGATGTGAATATGAAGAATCACTGGATTCATTGACAAGGATTTGGCCATTACAAGCTGATAAACCTAAAACCAAAGTTATGACTCTTCAAGATACAAATGAGAGTCAATAGAAGTGTTAAACTGTAGTCATAGGATTTTAATCTCTCATAATAGCTTTGAGATGTTCAAGAGGCAATACACAAAGAGCCTTTTTATGCTCATTACAGGGTTTCAGTGATAAAACTTCATGAAAAGCTAAGATTCAGCCTTTTAGAACTCTTGATGACGTGATTAAGCATGCTACCAAGGTTTAGATGCAAATCAAAGTAAGAAATAAGCATTATAGCTTATACCATAGTTTTGTTAGTTCTTAAAATCTCATAGGAGTTTCTAATGGTGAATATGGGGAGTTGTAGCAAGAAGACACATCTGGAGGCTTAAACAACACCTATTGATGTGAATATGAAGAATCAATGGTTTCATTGACAAGGATTTGGCCATTACAAGCTGATAAACCTAAAACCAAAGTTATGACTCTTCAAGATACAAATGAGAGTGAATAGAAGAGTTGAAGTGTAGTCTTAGGAGTTTAATCTCTCACAATAGCTTTGATATCTTCAAGAGCCACTATAGAGAACCATTGTATGCTATGTACTGGGTTTGGGTGATGAAACTTCTTGAAAGGCTTAAATTCAGCCTTTTAGAACTCTTGATGACGTGATTAAGCATGCTACCAAGGTGATGATGTAAGTCAAAGTAAGAAATAAGCATTATAGCTTATAACATAGTTTTGTTAGTTCTTAAAACCTCATAGGAGTTTCTAATGGTGAATATGGGGAGTTGTAGCAAGAAGACACATCTGGAGGCTTAAACAACACCTATTGATGTGAATATGAAGAATCAATGGTTTCATTGACAAGGATTTGGCCATTACAAGCTGATAAACCTAAAACCAAAGTTATGACTCTTCAAGATACAAATGAGAGTCAATAGAAGTGTTAAACTGTATTCATAGGAGTTTAATTTCTCACAATAGCTTTGAGATGTTCAAGAGGCAATACACAAGAGAGCCTTTTTATGCTCATTACAGGGTTTCAGTGATAAAACTTCATGAAAAGCTGAGATACAGCCTTTTAGAACTCTTGATGACGTGATTAAGCATGCTACCAAGGTTTAGATGCAAGTGAAAGTAAGAAATAAGCATTATAGCTTATACCATAGTTTTGTTAGTTCTTAAAATCTCACTGGAGTTTCTAATTGTGAATATGGGGAGTTGTAGCAAGAAAAAACATCTGGAGGCTTAAACAACACCTATTGATGTGAATATGAAGAATCACTGGTTTCATTGACAAGGATTTATCCATTACAAGCTGATAAACCTAAAACCAAAGTTATGACTCTTCAAGATACAAATGAGAGTCAATAGAAGTGTTAAACTGTAGTCATAGGAGTTTAATCTCTCACAATAGCTTTGAGATGTTCAAGAGGCAATACACAAAGAGCCTTTTTATGCTCATTACAGGGTTTCAGTGATAAAACTTCATGAAAAGCTAAGATTCAGCCTTTTAGAACTCTTGATGACGTGATTAAGCATGCTACCAAGGTTTAGATGCAAGTCAAAGTAAGAAATAAGCATTATAGCTTATACCATAGTTTTGTTAGTTCTTAAAATCTCATAGGAGTTTCTAATGGTGAATATGGGGAGTTGTAGCAAGAAGACACATCTGGAGGCTTAAACAACACCTATTGATGTGAATATGAAGAATCAATGGTTTCATTGACAAGGATTTGGCCATTACAAGCTGATAAACCTAAAACCAAAGTTATGACTCTTCAAGATACAAATGAGAGTCAATAGAACTATTAAACTGTATTCATAGGAGTTTAATTTCTCACAATAGCTTTGAGATGTTCAAGAGGCAATACACAAAGAGCCTTTTTATGCTCATTACAGGGTTTCAGTGATAAAACTTCATGAAAAGCTAAGTTTCAGCCTTTTAGAACTCTTGATGACGTGATTAAGCATGCTACCAAGGTTTAGATGCAAGTCAAAGGATGAAATAAGCATTATAGCTTATATTATAGTTTTGTTAGTTCTTAAAATCTCATAGGAGTTTCTAATGGTGAATATGGGGAGTTGTAGCAAGAAAACACATCTGAATGCTTAAACAACACCTATTGATATAAATATGAAGAATCACTGGTTTCATTAAAAAGGATTTGGCCATTACAAGCTGGTAGACCTAAAACCAAATTTATGACTCTTCAAGATACAAATGAGAGTGAATAGAAGAGTTGATGTGTAGTCTTAGGAGTTTAATCTCTCACAATAGCTTTGATATCTTCAAGAGCCACTATAGAGAACCATTGTATGCTATGTACTGGGTTTGGGTGATGAAACTTTTTGAAAGGCTTAAATATAGCCTTTTAGAACTCTTGATGACGTGATTAAGCATGCTACCAAGGTGAAGATGTAAGTCAAAGTAAGAAATAAGCATTATAGCTTATACCATAGTTTTGTTAGGTCTTAAAATCTCATAGGAGTTTCTAATGGTGAATATGGGGAGTTGTAGCAAGAAGACACATCTGGAGGCTTAAACAACACCTATTGATGTGAATATGAAGAATCACTGGTTTCATTGAAAAGGATTTGGCCATTACAAGCTGATAAACCTAAAACCAAAGTTATGAGTCTTCAAGATACAAATGAGAGTCAATAGAAGTGTTAAACTGTAGTAATAGGAGTTTAATCTCTCACAATAGCTTTGAGATGTTCAATAGCCACTACAGAGAACCTTTTTATGCTCATTACAGGGTGTAAATGATGAAACTTCATGAAAAGCTGAGATTCAGCTTTATAGAACTCTTGATGACATGATTAAGCATGCTACCAAGGTTTAGATGCAAGTCAAAGTAAGAAATAAGCATTATAGCTTATACCATGGTTTTGTTAGTTCTAAAAATCTCACAGGAGTTTCTAATGGTGAATATAGGGAGTTGTAGCAAGAAGACACATCTTGAGGCTTAAACAACACATATTGATGTGAATATGAACAATCACTGGTTTCATTGACAAGTATTTGGCCATTACAAACTGATACACCTAAAACCAAAGTTATGACTCTTCAAGATACAAATGAGAGTCAATAGAAGTGTTGAACTGTAGTCATAAGAGTTTAATCTCTCACAATATCTTTGAGATGTTCAAGAGGCAATACACTGGGAGCCTTTTTATGCTCAAGATGGGTTTCAAAGTGATTAAACTTCATGAAAAGCTGAGATTCAGCTTTTTAGAACTCTTGATGAAGTGATTAGGCATGCTACCAAGGTGTAGATGCAAGTGAAAGTAAGAAATAAGCATTATAGCTTATACCATAGTTTTGTTAGTTCTTAAAATCTCATAGGAGTTTCTAATGGTGAATATGGGGGGTTGTAGCAGGAAGACACATCTGGAGGCTTAAACAACACCTATTGATGTGAATATGAAGAATCACTGGTTTCATTGACAAGGATTTGGCCATTACAAGTTGATAAACCTAAAACCAAAGTTATGACTCTTCAAGATACAAATGAGAGTCAATAGAAGTGTTGAACTGTGTCATAGGAGTTTATTCAGTCACAGCAGCTTTGAGATGTTCAATAGCCACTACAGAGAGCCGTTTTATGCTCAGTAGTGGGTTTCAATGATGAAACTTCTTGAAAGGCTTAAATTCAGCCTTTTAGAACTCTTGATGACGTGATTAAGCATGCTACCAAGGTGATGATGTAAGTCAAAGTAAGAAATAAGCATTATAGCTTATAACATAGTTTTGTTAGTTCTTAAAATCTCATAGGAGTTTCTAATGGTGAATATGGGGAGTTGTAGCAAGAAGACACATCTGGAGGCTTAAACAACACCTATTGATGTGAATATGAAGAATCAATGGTTTCATTGACAAGGATTTGGCCATTACAAGCTGATAAACCTAAAACCAAAGTTATGACTCTTCAAGATACAAATGAGAGTCAATAGAACTGTTAAACTGTAGTCATAGGAGTTTAATTTCTCACAATAGCTTTGAGATGTTCAAGAGGCAATACACAAAGAGCCTTTTTATGCTCATTACAGGGTTTCAGTGATAAAACTTCATGAAAAGCTGAGATTCAGCCTTTTAGAACTCTTGATGACGTGATTAAGCATGCTACCAAGGTTTAGATGCAAGTGAAAGTAAGAAATAAGCATTATAGCTTATACCATAGTTTTGTTAGTTCTTAAAATCTCACAGGAGTTTCTAATGGTGAATATGGGGAGTTGTAGCAAGAAGAAACATCTGGAGGCTTAAACAACACCTATTGATGTAAATATGAAGAATCACTGGTTTCATTGACAAGGATTTGGCTATTACAAGCTGATAAACCTAAAACCAAAGTTATGACTCTTCAAGATACAAATGAGAGTCAATAGAAGTGTTTAACTGTAGTCATAGGAGTTTAATCTCTCAGAATAGCTTTGAGATGTTCAAGAGGCAATACACAAAGAGCCTTTTTATGCTCATTACAGGGTTTCAGTGATAAAACTTCATGAAAAGCTAAGATTCAGCCTTTTAGAACTCTTGATGACGTGATTAAGCATGCTACCAAGGTTTAGATGCAAGTCAAAGGATGAAATAAGCATTATAGCTTATATTATAGTTTTGTTAGTTCTTAAAATCTCATAGGAGTTTCTAATGGTGAATATGGGGAGTTGTAGCAAGAAAACACATCTGAATGCTTAAACAACACCTATTGATATAAATATGAAGAATCACTGGTTTCATTGACAAGGATTTGGCCATTACAAGCTGGTAGACCTAAAACCAAATTTATGACTCTTCAAGATACAAATGAGAGTGAATAGAAGAGTTGATGTGTAGTCTTAGGAGTTTAATCTCTCACAATAGCTTTGATATCTTCAAGAGCCACTATAGAGAACCATTGTATGCTATGTACTGGGTTTGGGTGATGAAACTTTTTGAAAGGCTTAAATATAGCCTTTTAGAACTCTTGATGACGTGATTAAGCATGCTACCAAGGTGAAGATGTAAGTCAAAGTAAGAAATAAGCATTATAGCTTATACCATAGTTTTGTTAGGTCTTAAAATCTCATAGGAGTTTCTTATGGTGAATATGGGGAGTTGTAGCAAGAAGACACATCTGGAGGCTTAAACAACACCTATTGATGTGAATATGAAGAATCACTGGTTTCATTGAAAAGGATTTGGCCATTACAAGCTGATAAACCTAAAACCAAAGTTATGAGTCTTCAAGATACAAATGAGAGTCAATAGAAGTGTTAAACTGTAGTCATAGGAGTTTAATCTCTCACAATAGCTTTGAGATGTTCAAGAGGCAATACACAGAAAGCCTTTTCTTATGCTCAGTACTGGGTTTCAGTGATAAAACGTCATAAAAAGCTGAGATTCAGCCTTTTAGAACTCTTGATGACGTGATTAAGCATGCTACCAAGGTTTAGATGCAAATCAAAGTAAGAAATAAGCATTATAGCTTATACCATAGTTTTGTTAGTTCTTAAAATCTCACAGGTGTTTCTAATGGTGAATATGGGGAGTTGTAGCAAGAAGACACATCCGGAGGCTTAAACAACACCTATTGATGTGAATATGAAGAATCACTGGATTCATTGACAAGGATTTGGCCATTACAAGCTGATAAACCTAAAACCAAAGTTATGACTCTTCAAGATACAAATGAGAGTCAATAGAAGTGTTAAACTGTAGTCATAGGATTTTAATCTCTCATAATAGCTTTGAGATGTTCAAGAGGCAATACACAAAGAGCCTTTTTTATGCTCATTACAGGGTTTCAGTGATAAAACTTCATGAAAAGCTAAGATTCAGCCTTTTAGAACTCTTGATGACGTGATTAAGCATGCTACCAAGGTTTAGATGCAAATCAAAGTAAGAAATAAGCATTATAGCTTATACCATAGTTTTGTTAGTTCTTAAAATCTCATAGGAGTTTCTAATGGTGAATATGGGGAGTTGTAGCAAGAAGACACATCTGGAGGCTTAAACAACACCTATTGATGTGAATATGAAGAATCAATGGTTTCATTGACAAGGATTTGGCCATTACAAGCTGATAAACCTAAAACCAAAGTTATGACTCTTCAAGATACAAATGAGAGTGAATAGAAGAGTTGAAGTGTAGTCTTAGGAGTTTAATCTCTCACAATAGCTTTGATATCTTCAAGAGCCACTATAGAGAACCATTGTATGCTATGTACTGGGTTTGGGTGATGAAACTTCTTGAAAGGCTTAAATTCAGCCTTTTAGAACTCTTGATGACGTGATTAAGCATGCTACCAAGGTGATGATGTAAGTCAAAGTAAGAAATAAGCATTATAGCTTATAACATAGTTTTGTTAGTTCTTAAAATCTCATAGGAGTTTCTAATGGTGAATATGGGGAGTTGTAGCAAGAAGACACATCTGGAGGCTTAAACAACACCTATTGATGTGAATATGAAGAATCAATGGTTTCATTGACAAGGATTTGGCCATTACAAGCTGATAAACCTAAAACCAAAGTTATGACTCTTCAAGATACAAATGAGAGTCAATAGAAGTGTTAAACTGTATTCATAGGAGTTTAATTTCTCACAATAGCTTTGAGATGTTCAAGAGGCAATACACAAAGAGCCTTTTTATGCTCATTACAGGGTTTCAGTGATAAAACTTCATGAAAAGCTGAGATACAGCCTTTTAGAACTCTTGATGACGTGATTAAGCATGCTACCAAGGTTTAGATGCAAGTGAAAGTAAGAAACAACCAATATAGCTTATGCCATAGTCCTGTTACTTCTTAGAATCTCATAGGAGTTTCTAATTGTGAATATGGGGAGTTGTAGCAAGAAGAAACATCTGGAGGCTTAAACAACACCTATTGATGTGAATATGAAGAATCACTGGTTTCATTGACAAGGATTTATCCATTACAAGCTGATAAACCTAAAACCAAAGTTATGACTCTTCAAGATACAAATGAGAGTCAATAGAAGTGTTAAACTGTAGTCATAGGAGTTTAATCTCTCACGATAGCTTTGAGATGTTCAAGAGGCAATACACAAAGAGCCTTTTTTATGCTCATTACAGGGTTTCAGTGATAAAACTTCATGAAAAGCTAAGATTCAGCCTTTTAGAACTCTTGATGACGTGATTAAGCATGCTACCAAGGTTTAGATGCAAGTCAAAGTAAGAAATAAGCATTATAGCTTATACCATAGTTTTGTTAGTTCTTAAAATCTCATAGGAGTTTCTAATGGTGAATATGGGGAGTTGTAGCAAGAAGACACATCTGGAGGCTTAAACAACACCTATTGATGTGAATATGAAGAATCAATGGTTTCATTGACAAGGATTTGGCCATTACAAGCTGATAAACCAAAAACCAAAGTTATGACTCTTCAAGATACAAATGAGAGTCAATAGAACTATTAAACTGTATTCATAGGAGTTTAATTTCTCACAATAGCTTTGAGATGTTCAAGAGGCAATACAAAAGAGCCTTTTTTATGCTCATTACAGGGTTTCAAGTGATAAAACTTCATGAAAAGCTGAGATTCAGCCTTTTAGAACTCTTGATGACGTGATTAAGCATGCTACCAAGGTTTAGATGCAAGTGAAAGTAAGAAATAAGCATTATAGCTTATACCATAGTTTTGTTAGTTCTTAAAATCTCACGGGAGGAGTTTCTAATGGTGAATATGGGGAGTTGTAGCAAGAAGAAACATCTGGAGGCTTAAACAACACCTATTGATGTGAATATGAAGAATCACTGGTTTCATTGACAAGGATTTGGCCATTACAAGCTGATAAACCTAAAACCAAAGTTATGACTCTTCAAGATACAAATGAGAGTCAATAGAAGTGTTAAACTGTAGTCATAGGAGTTTAATCTCTCACAATAGCTTTGAGATGTTCAAGAGGCAATACACAAAGAGCCTTTTTATGCTCATTACAGGGTTTCAGTGATAAAACTTCATGAAAAGCTAAGATTCAGCCTTTTAGAACTCTTGATGACGTGATTAAGCATGCTACCAAGGTTTAGATGCAAATCAAAGTAAGAAATAAGCATTATAGCTTATACCATAGTTTTGTTAGTTCTTAAAATCTCATAGGAGTTTCTAATGGTGAATATGGGGAGTTGTAGCAAGAAGACACATCTGGATGCTTAAACAACACCTATTGATGTGAATATGAAGAATCAATGGTTTCATTGACAAGGATTTGGCCATTACAAGCTGATAAACCTAAAACCAAAGTTATGACTCTTCAAGATACAAATGAGAGTCAATAGAAGTGTTAAACTGTAGTCATAGGAGTTTAATTTCTCACAATAGCTTTGAGATGTTCAAGAGGCAATACACAAAGAGCCTTTTTATGCTCATTACAGGGTTTCAGTGATAAAACTTCATGAAAAGCTGAGATTCAGCCTTTTAGAACTCTTGATGACGTGATTAAGCATGCTACCAAGGTTTAGATGCAAGTGAAAGTAAGAAATAAGCATTATAGCTTATACCATAGTTTTGTTAGTTCTTAAAATCTCATAGGAGTTTCTAATGGTGAATATGGGGAGTTGTAGCAAGAAGACACATCTGGAGGCTTAAACAACACCTATTGATGTGAATATGAAGAATCAATGGTTTCATTGACAAGGATTTGGCCATTACAAGCTGATAAACCTAAAACCAAAGTTATGACTCTTCAAGATACAAATGAGAGTCAAAAGAAGAGTTGAAGTGTAGTCTTAGGAGTTTAATCTCTCGCAATAGCTTTGATATCTTCAAGAGCCACTATAGAGAACCATTGTATGCTATGTACTGGGTTTGGGTGATGAAACTTCTTGAAAGGCTTAAATTCAGCCTTTTAGAACTCTTGATGACGTGATTAAGCATGCTACCAAGGTGATGATGTAAGTCAAAGTAAGAAATAAGCATTATAGCTTATAACATAGTTTTGTTAGTTCTTAAAATCTCATAGGAGTTTCTAATGGTGAATATGGGGAGTTGTAGCAAGAAGACACATCTGGAGGCTTAAACAACACCTATTGATGTGAATATGAAGAATCAATGGTTTCATTGACAAGGATTTGGCCATTACAAGCTGATAAACCTAAAACCAAAGTTATGACTCTTCAAGATACAAATGAGAGTCAATAGAAGTGTTAAACTGTATTCATAGGAGTTTAATTTCTCACAATAGCTTTGAGATGTTCAAGAGGCAATACACAAAGAGCCTTTTTATGCTCATTACAGGGTTTCAGTGATAAAACTTCATGAAAAGCTGAGATACAGCCTTTTAGAACTCTTGATGACGTGATTAAGCATGCTACCAAGGTTTAGATGCAAGTGAAAGTAAGAAATAAGCATTATAGCTTATACCATAGTTTTGTTAGTTCTTAAAATCTCACTGGAGTTTCTAATTGTGAATATGGGGAGTTGTAGCAAGAAGAAACATCTGGAGGCTTAAACAACACCTATTGATGTGAATATGAAGAATCACTGGTTTCATTGACAAGGATTTATCCATTACAAGCTGATAAACCTAAAACCAAAGTTATGACTCTTCAAGATACAAATAAGAGTCAATAGAAGTGTTAAACTGTAGTCATAGGAGTTTAATCTCTCACAATAGCTTTGAGATGTTCAAGAGGCAATACACAAAGAGCCTTTTTATGCTCATTACAGGGTTTCAGTGATAAAACTTCATGAAAAGCTAAGATTCAGCCTTTTAGAACTCTTGATGACGTGATTAAGCATGCTACCAAGGTTTAGATGCAAGTCAAAGTAAGAAATAAGCATTATAGCTTATACCATAGTTTTGTTAGTTCTTAAAATCTCATAGGAGTTTCTAATGGTGAATATGGGGAGTTGTAGCAAGAAGACACATCTGGAGGCTTAAACAACACCTATTGATGTGAATATGAAGAATCAATGGTTTCATTGACAAGGATTTGGCCATTACAAGCTGATAAACCTAAAACCAAAGTTATGACTCTTCAAGATACAAATGAGAGTCAATAGAACTGTTAAACTGTATTCATAGGAGTTTAATTTCTCACAATAGCTTTGAGATGTTCAAGAGGCAATACACAAAGAGCCTTTTTATGCTCATTACAGGGTTTCAGTGATAAAACTTCATGAAAAGCTGAGATTCAGCCTTTTAGAACTCTTGATGACGTGATTAAGCATGCTACCAAGGTTTAGATGCAAATCAAAGTAAGAAATAAGCATTATAGCTTATACCATAGTTTTGTTAGTTCTTAAAATCTCATAGGAGTTTCTAATGGTGAATATGGGGAGTTGTAGCAAGAAGAAACATCTGGAGGCTTAAACAACACCTATTGATGTGAATATGAAGAATCAATGGTTTCATTGACAAGGATTTGGCCATTACAAGCTGATAAACCTAAAACCAAAGTTATGACTCTTCAAGATACAAATGAGAGTCAATAGAAGTGTTAAACTGTAGTCATAGGAGTTTAATTTCTCACAATAGCTTTGAGATGTTCAAGAGGCAATACACAAAGAGCCTTTTTATGCTCATTACAGGGTTTCAGTGATAAAACTTCATGAAAAGCTGAGATTCAGCCTTTTAGAACTCTTGATGACGTGATTAAGCATGCTACCAAGGTTTAGATGCAAGTCAAAGTAAGAAATAAGCATTATAGCTTATACCATAGTTTTGTTAGTTCTTAAAATCTCATAGGAGTTTCTAATGGTGAATATGGGGAGTTGTAGCAAGAAGACACATCTGGAGGCTTAAACAACACCTATTGATGTGAATATGAAGAATCAATGGTTTCATTGACAAGGATTTGGCCATTACAAGCTGATAAACCTAAAACCAAAGTTATGACTCTTCAAGATACAAATGAGAGTGAATAGAAGAGTTGAAGTGTAGTCTTAGGAGTTTAATCTCTCACAATAGCTTTGATATCTTCAAGAGCCACTATAGAGAACCATTGTATGCTATGTATTTGGGTTTGGGTGATGAAACTTCTTGAAAGGCTTAAATTCAGCCTTTTAGAACTCTTGATGACGTGATTAAGCATGCTACCAAGGTGATGATGTAAGTCAAAGTAAGAAATAAGCATTATAGCTTATAACATAGTTTTGTTAGTTCTTAAAATCTCATAGGAGTTTCTAATGGTGAATATGGGGAGTTGTAGCAAGAAGACACATCTGGAGGCTTAAACAACACCTATTGATGTGAATATGAAGAATCAATGGTTTCATTGACAAGGATTTGGCCATTACAAGCTGATAAACCTAAAACCAAAGTTATGACTCTTCAAGATACAAATGAGAGTCAATAGAAGTGTTAAACTGTATTCATAGGAGTTTAATTTCTCACAATAGCTTTGAGATGTTCAAGAGGCAATACACAAAGAGCCTTTTTATGCTCATTACGGGGTTTCAGTGATAAAACTTCATGAAAAGCTGAGATACAGCCTTTTAGAACTCTTGATGACGTGATTAAGCATGCTACCAAGGTTTAGATGCAAGTGAAAGTAAGAAATAAGCATTATAGCTTATACCATAGTTTTGTTAGTTCTTAAAATCTCACTGGAGTTTCTAATTGTGAATATGGGGAGTTGTAGCAAGAAGAAACATCTGGAGGCTTAAACAACACCTATTGATGTGAATATGAAGAATCACTGGTTTCATTGACAAGGATTTATCCATTACAAGCTGATAAACCTAAAACCAAAGTTATGACTCTTCAAGATACAAATGAGAGTCAATAGAAGTGTTAAACTGTAGTCATAGGAGTTTAATCTCTCACAATAGCTTTGAGATGTTCAAGAGGCAATACACAAAGAGCCTTTTTATGCTCATTACAGGGTTTCAGTGATAAAACTTCATGAAAAGCTAAGATTCAGCCTTTTAGAACTCTTGATGACGTGATTAAGCATGCTACCAAGGTTTAGATGCAAGTCAAAGTAAGAAATAAGCATTATAGCTTATACCATAGTTTTGTTAGTTCTTAAAATCTCATAGGAGTTTCTAATGGTGAATATGGGGAGTTGTAGCAAGAAGACACATCTGGAGGCTTAAACAACACCTATTGATGTGAATATGAAGAATCAATGGTTTCATTGACAAGGATTTGGCCATTACAAGCTGATAAACCTAAAACCAAAGTTATGACTCTTCAAGATACAAATGAGAGTCAATAGAACTGTTAAACTGTATTCATAGGAGTTTAATTTCTCACAATAGCTTTGAGATGTTCAAGAGGCAATACACAAAGAGCCTTTTTATGCTCATTACAGGGTTTCAGTGATAAAACTTCATGAAAAGCTGAGATTCAGCCTTTTAGAACTCTTGATGACGTGATTAAGCATGCTACCAAGGTTTAGATGCAAGTCAAAGGATGAAATAAGCATTATAGCTTATACCATAGTTTTGTTAGTTTTTAAAATCTCATAGGAGTTTCTAATGGTGAATATGGGGAGTTGTAGCAAGAAAACACATCTGAATATTTAAACAACACCTATTGATTAGAATATGAAGAATCACTGGTTTCATTGACAAGGATTTGGCCATTACAAGCTGATAGACCTAAAACCAAAGTTATGACTCTTCAAGATACAAATGAGAGTGAATAGAAGAGTTGAAGTGTAGTCTTAGGAGTTTAATCTCTCACAATAGCTTTGATATCTTCAAGAGCCACTATAGAGAACCATTGTATGCTATGTACTTTGGGTTTGGGTGATGAAACTTCTTGAAAGGCTTAAATATAGCCTTTTAGAACTCTTGATGACATGATTAAGCATGCTACCAAGGTGTAGATGCAAGTGAAAGTAAGAAATAAGCATTATAGCTTATACCATAGTTTTGTTAGTTCTTAAAATCTCACAGGTGTTTCTAATGGTGAATATGGGGAGTTGTAGCAAGAAGACACATCCGCAGGCTTAAACAACATCTATTGATGTGAATATGAAGAATCACTGGATTCATTGACAAGGATTTGGCCATTACAAGCTGATAAACCTAAAACCAAAGTTATGACTCTTCAAGATACAAATGAGAGTCAATAGAAGTGTTAAACTGTAGTCATAGGAGTTTAATTTCTCACAATAGCTTTGAGATGTTCAAGAGGCAATACACAAAGAGCCTTTTTATGCTCATTACAGGGTTTCAGTGATAAAACTTCATGAAAAGCTGAGATTCAGCCTTTTAGAACTCTTGATGACGTGATTAAGCATGCAACCAAGGTTTAGATGCAAGTGAAAGTAAGAAATAAGCATTATAGCTTATACCATAGTTTTGTTAGTTCTTAAAATCTCACAGGAGTTTCTAATGGTGAATACGGGGAGTTAGAAAGAAGAAACATCTGGAGGCTTAAACAACACCTATTGATGTGAATATGAAGAATCACTGGTTTCATTGACAAGGATTTGGCCATTACAAGCTGATAAACCTAAAACCAAAGTTATGAGTCTTCAAGATACAAATGAGAGTCAATAGAAGTGTTAAACTGTAGTCATAGGAGTTTAATCTCTCACAATAGCTTTGAGATGTTCAAGAGGCAATACACAGAAAGCCTTTTCTTATGCTCTGTACTGGGTTTCAGTGATAAAACGTCATAAAAAGCTGAGATTCAGCCTTTTAGAACTCTTGATAACGTGATTAAGCATGCTACCAAGGTGTAGATGCAAGTGAAAGTAAGAAATAAGCATTATAGCTTATACCATAGTTTTGTTAGTTCTTAAAATCTCATAGGAGTTTCTAATGGTGAATATGGGGAGTTGTAGCAAGAAAACACATCTGAATATTTAAACAACACCTATTGATTAGAATATGAAGAATCACTGGTTTCATTGACAAGGATTTGGCCATTACAAGCTGATAGACCTAAAACCAAAGTTATGACTCTTCAAGATACAAATGAGAGTGAATAGAAGAGTTGAAGTGTAGTCTTAGGAGTTTAATCTCTCACAATAGCTTTGATATCTTCAAGAGCCACTATAGAGAACCATTGTATGCTATGTACTGGGTTTGGGTGATGAAACTTCTTGAAAGGCTTAAATATAGCCTTTTAGAACTCTTGATGACATGATTAAGCATGCTACCAAGGTGTAGATGCAAGTGAAAGTAAGAAATAAGCATTATAGCTTATACCATAGTTTTGTTAGTTCTTAAAATCTCACAGGTGTTTCTAATGGTGAATATGGGGAGTTGTAGCAAGAAGACACATCCGCAGGCTTAAACAACATCTATTGATGTGAATATGAAGAATCACTGGATTCATTGACAAGGATTTGGCCATTACAAGCTGATAAACCTAAAACCAAAGTTATGACTCTTCAAGATACAAATGAGAGTCAATAGAAGTGTTAAACTGTAGTCATAGGAGTTTAATTTCTCACAATAGCTTTGAGATGTTCAAGAGGCAATACACAAAGAGCCTTTTTATGCTCATTACAGGGTTTCAGTGATAAAACTTCATGAAAAGCTGAGATTCAGCCTTTTAGAACTCTTGATGACGTGATTAAGCATGCAACCAAGGTTTAGATGCAAGTGAAAGTAAGAAATAAGCATTATAGCTTATACCATAGTTTTGTTAGTTCTTAAAATCTCACAGGAGTTTCTAATGGTGAATACGGGGAGTTGTAGCAAGAAGAAACATCTGGAGGCTTAAACAACACCTATTGATGTGAATATGAAGAATCACTGGTTTCATTGACAAGGATTTGGCCATTACAAGCTGATAAACCTAAAACCAAAGTTATGAGTCTTCAAGATACAAATGAGAGTCAATAGAAGTGTTAAACTGTAGTCATAGGAGTTTAATCTCTCACAATAGCTTTGAGATGTTCAAGAGGCAATACACAGAAAGCCTTTTCTTATGCTCTGTACTGGGTTTCAGTGATAAAACGTCATAAAAAGCTGAGATTCAGCCTTTTAGAACTCTTGATAACGTGATTAAGCATGCTACCAAGGTGTAGATGCAAGTGAAAGTAAGAAATAAGCATTATAGCTTATACCATAGTTTTGTTAGTTCTTAAAATCTCACAGGTGTTTCTAATGGTGAATATGGGGAGTTGTAGCAAGAAGACACATCCGGAGGCTTAAACAACACCTATTGATGTGAATATGAAGAATCACTGGATTCATTGACAAGGATTTGGCCATTACAAGCTGATAAACCTAAAACCAAAGTTATGACACTTCAAGATACAAATGAGAGTCAATAGAAGTGTTAAACTGTAGTCATAGGAGTTTAATCTCTCACAATAGCTTTGAGATGTTCAAGAGGCAATACACAAAGAGCCTTTTTATGCTCATTACAGGGTTTCAGTGATAAAACTTCATGAAAAGCTAAGATTCAGCCTTTTAGAACTCTTGATGACGTGATTAAGCATGCTACCAAGGTTTAGATGCAAATCAAAGTAAGAAATAAGCATTATAGCTTATACCATAGTTTTGTTAGTTCTTAAAATCTCATAGGAGTTTCTAATGGTGAATATGGGGAGTTGTAGCAAGAAGACACATCTGGATGCTTAAACAACACCTATTGATGTGAATATGAAGAATCAATGGTTTCATTGACAAGGATTTGGCCATTACAAGCTGATAAACCTAAAACCAAAGTTATGACTCTTCAAGATACAAATGAGAATCAATAGAAGTGTTAAACTGTAGTCATATGAGTTTAATTTCTCACAATAGCTTTGAGATGTTCAAGAGGCAATACACAAAGAGCCTTTTTATGCTCATTACAGGGTTTCAGTGATAAAACTTCATGAAAAGCTAAGATTCAGCCTTTTAGAACTCTTGATGACGTGATTAAGCATGCTACCAAGGTTTAGATGCAAATCAAAGTAAGAAATAAGCATTATAGCTTATACCATAGTTTTGTTAGTTCTTAAAATCTCATAGGAGTTTCTAATGGTGAATATGGGGAGTTGTAGCAAGAAGACACATCTGGATGCTTAAACAACACCTATTGATGTGAATATGAAGAATCAATGGTTTCATTGACAAGGATTTGGCCATTACAAGCTGATAAACCTAAAACCAAAGTTATGACTCTTCAAGATACAAATGAGAGTCAATAGAAGTGTTAAACTGTAGTCATAGGAGTTTAATTTCTCACAATAGCTTTGAGATGTTCAAGAGCCACTATAGAGAACCATTGTATGCTATGTACTGGGTTTGGGTGATGAAACTTCTTGAAAGGCTTAAATATAGCCTTTTAGAACTCTTGATGACGTGATTAAGCATGCTACCAAGGTGAAGATGTAAGTCAAAGTAAGAAATAAGCATTATAGCTTATACCATAGTTTTGTTAGGTCTTAAAATCTCATAGGAGTTTCTAATGGTGAATATGGGGAGTTGTAGCAAGAAGACACATCTGGAGGCTTAAACAACACCTATTGATGTGAATATGAAGAATCACTGGTTTTATTGACAAGGATTTGGCCATTACAAGCTGATAAACCTAAAACCAAAGTTATGAGTCTTCAAGATACAAATGAGAGTCAATAGAAGTGTTAAACTGTAGTCATAGGAGTTTAATCTCTCACAATAGCTTTTGAGATGTTCAAGAGGCAATACACGAAAGCCTTTTCTTACGCCCAGTACTGGGTTTCAGTGATAAAACGTCATAAAAAGCTGAGATTCAGCCTTTTAGAACTCTTGATGACGTGATTAAGCATGCTACGAAGGTGTAGATGCAAGTGAAAGTAAGAAATAAGCATTATAGCTTATACCATAGTTTTGTTAGTTCTTAAAATCTCACAGGTGTTTCTAATGGTGAATATGGGGAGTTGTAGCAAGAAGACACATCCGGAGGCTTAAACAACACATATTGATGTGAATATGAAGAATCACTGGATTCATTGACAAGGATTTGGCCATCACATGCTGATAAACCTAAAACCAAAGTTATGACTCTTCAAGATACAAATGAGAGTCAATAGAAGTGTTAAACTGTAGTCATAGGAGTTTAATCTCTCACAATAGCTTTGAGATGTTCAAGAGGCAATACACAAAGAGCCTTTTTATGCTCATTACAGGGTTTCAGAGAATAAAACTTCATGAAAAGCTAAGATTCAGCCTTTTAGAACTCTTGATGACGTGATTAAGCATGCTACCAAGGTTTAGATGCAAATCAAAGTAAGAAATAAGCATTATAGCTTATACCATAGTTTTGTTAGTTCTTAAAATCTCATAGGAGTTTCTAATGGTGAATATGGGGAGTTGTAGCAAGAAAACACATCTGAATACTTCAACAACACCTATTGATATGAATATGAAGAATCACTGGTTTCATTGACAAGGATTTGGCCATTACAAGCTGATAGACCTAAAACCAAAGTTATGACTCTTCAAGATACAAATGAGAGTGAATAGAAGAGTTGAAGTGTAGTCTTAGGAGTTTAATCTCTCACAATAGCTTTGATATCTTCAAGAGCCACTATAGAGAACCATTGTATGCTATGTACTGGGTTTGGGTGATGAAACTTCTTGAAAGGCTTAAATATAGCCTTTTAGAACTCTTGATGACGTGATTAAGCATGCTACCAAGGTGAAGATGTAAGTCAAAGTAAGAAATAAGCATTATAGCTTATACCATAGTTTTGTTAGGTCTTAAAATCTCATAGGAGTTTCTAATGGTGAATATGGGGAGTTGTAGCAAGAAGACACATCTGGAGGCTTAAACAACACCTATTTATGTGAATATGAAGAATCAATGGTTTTATTGACAAGGATTTGGCCATTACAAGCTGATAAACCTAAAACCAAAGTTATGAGTCTTCAAGATACAAATGAGAGTCAATAGAAGTGTTAAACTGTAGTCATAGGAGTTTAATCTCTCACAATAGCTTTGAGATGTTCAAGAGGCAATACACAGAAAGCCTTTTCTTATGCTCAGTACTGGGTTTCAGTGATAAAACGTCATAAAAAGCTGAGATTCAGCCTTTTAGAACTCTTGATGACGTGATTAAGCATGCTACGAAGGTGTAGATGCAAGTGAAAGTAAGAAATAAGCATTATAGCTTATACCATAGTTTTGTTAGTTCTTAAAATCTCACAGGTGTTTCTAATGGTGAATATGGGGGGAGTTTAGCAAGAAGACACATCCGGAGGCTTAAACAACACCTATTGATGTGAATATGAAGAATCACTGGATTCATTGACAAGGATTTGGCCATTACAAGCTGATAAACCTAAAACCAAAGTTATGACTCTTCAAGATACAAATGAGAGTCAATAGAAGTGTTAAATTGTAGTCATAGGAGTTTAATCTCTCACAATAGCTTTGAGATGTTCAAGAGGAAATACACAAAGAGCCTTTTTATGCTCATTACAGAGTTTCAGTGATAAAACTTCATGAAAAGCTAAGATTCAGCCTTTTAGAACTCTTGATGACGTGATTAAGCATGCTACCAAGGTTTAGATGCAAATCAAAGTAAGAAATAAGCATTATAGCTTATACCATAGTTTTGTTAGTTCTTAAAATCTCATAGGAGTTTCTAATGGTGAATATGGGGAGTTGTAGCAAGAAAACACATCTGAATACTTCAACAACACCTATTGATATGAATATGAAGAATCACTGGTTTCATTGACAAGGATTTGGCCATTACAAGCTGATAGACCTAAAACCAAAGTTATGACTCTTCAAGATACAAATGAGAGTGAATAGAAGAGTTGAAGTGTAGTCTTAGGAGTTTAATCTCTCACAATAGCTTTGATATCTTCAAGAGCCACTATAGAGAACCATTGTATGCTATGTACTTTGGGTTTGGGTGATGAAACTTCTTGAAAGGCTTAAATTCAGCCTTTTAGAACCCTTGATGACGTGATTAAGCATGCTACCAAGGTGATGATGTAAGTCAAAGTAAGAAATAAGCATTATAGCTTATAACATAGTTTTGTTAGTTCTTAAAATCTCATAGGAGTTTCTAATGGTGAATATGGGGAGTTGTAGCAAGAAGACACATCTGGAGGCTTAAACAACACCTATTGATGTGAATATGAAGAATCAATGGTTTCATTGACAAGGATTTGGCCATTACAAGCTGATAAACCTAAAACCAAAGTTATGACTCTTCAAGATACAAATGAGAGTCAATAGAAGTGTTAAACTGTAGTCATATGAGTTTAATTTCTCACAATAGCTTTGAGATGTTCAAGAGGCAATACACAAAGAGCCTTTTTATGCTCATTACAAGGTTTCAGTGATAAAACTTCTTGAAAAGCTGAGATTCAGCCTTTTAGAACTCTTGATGACGTGATTAAGCATGCTACCAATGTTTAGATGTAAGTCAAAGTAAGAAATAAGCATTATAGCTTATACCATAGTTTTGTTAGTTCTTAAAATCTCATAGGAGTTTCTAATGGTGAATATGGGGAGTTGTAGCAAGAAAACACATCTGAATACTTCAACAACACCTATTGATATGAATATGAAGAATCACTGGTTTCATTGACAAGGATTTGGCCATTACAAGCTGATAGACCTAAAACCAAAGTTATGACTCTTCAAGATACAAATGAGAGTGAATAGAAGAGTTGAAGTGTAGTCTTAGGAGTTTAATCTCTCACAATAGCTTTGATATCTTCAAGAGCCACTATAGAGAACCATTGTATGCTATGTACTGGGTTTGGGTGATGAAACTTCTTGAAAGGCTTAAATACAGCCTTTTAGAACTCTTGATGACGTGATTAAGCATGCTACCAAGGTTTAGATGTAAGTCAAAGTAAGAAATAAGCATTATAGCTTATACCATAGTTTTGTTAGTTCTTAAAATCTCATAGGAGTTTCTAATGGTGAATATGGGGAGTTGTAGCAAGAAAACACATCTGAATACTTCAACAACACCTATTGATATGAATATGAAGAATCACTGGTTTCATTGACAAGGATTTGGCCATTACAAGCTGATAGACCTAAAACCAAAGTTATGACTCTTCAAGATACAAATGAGAGTGAATAGAAGAGTTGAAGTGTAGTCTTAGGAGTTTAATCTCTCACAATAGCTTTGATATCTTCAAGAGCCACTATAGAGAACCATTGTATGCTATGTACTGGGTTTGGGTGATGAAACTTCTTGAAAGGCTTAAATATAGCCTTTTAGAACTCTTGATGACGTGATTAAGCATGCTACCAAGGTGAAGATGTAAGTCAAAGTAAGAAATAAGCATTATAGCTTATACCATAGTTTTGTTAGGTCTTAAAATCTCATAGGAGTTTCTAATGGTGAATATGGGGAGTTGTAGCAAGAAGACACATCTGGAGGCTTAAACAACACCTATTTATGTGAATATGAAGAATCAATGGTTTTATTGACAAGGATTTGGCCATTACAAGCTGATAAACCTAAAACCAAAGTTATGAGTCTTCAAGATACAAATGAGAGTCAATAGAAGTGTTAAACTGTAGTCATAGGAGTTTAATCTCTCACAATAGCTTTGAGATGTTCAAGAGGCAATACACAGAAAGCCTTTTCTTATGCTCAAGATTGGGTTTCAGTGATAAAAAGCGTCATAAAAAGCTGAGATTCAGCCTTTTAGAACTCTTGATGACGTGATTAAGCATGCTACGAAGGTGTAGATGCAAGTGAAAGTAAGAAATAAGCATTATAGCTTATACCATAGTTTTGTTAGTTCTTAAAATCTCACAGGTGTTTCTAATGGTGAATATGGGGAGTTGTAGCAAGAAGACACATCCGGAGGCTTAAACAACACCTATTGATGTGAATATGAAGAATCACTGGATTCATTGACAAGGATTTGGCCATTACAAGCTGATAAACCTAAAACCAAAGTTATGACTCTTCAAGATACAAATGAGAGTTAATAGAAGTGTTAAACTGTAGTCATAGGAGTTTAATCTCTCACAATAGCTTTGAGATGTTCAAGAGGCAATACACAAAGAGCCTTTTTATGCTCATTACAGGGTTTCAGTGATAAAACTTCATGAAAAGCTAAGATTCAGCCTTTTAGAACTCTTGATGACGTGATTAAGCATGCTACCAAGGTTTAGATGCAAATCAAAGTAAGAAATAAGCATTATAGCTTATACCATAGTTTTGTTAGTTCTTAAAATCTCATAGGAGTTTCTAATGGTGAATATGGGGAGTTGTAGCAAGAAAACAATCTGAATACTTCAACAACACCTATTGATATGAATATGAAGAATCACTGGTTTCATTGACAAGGATTTGGCCATTACAAGCTGATAGACCTAAAACCAAAGTTATGACTCTTCAAGATACAAATGAGAGTGAATAGAAGAGTTGAAGTGTAGTCTTAGGAGTTTAATCTCTCACAATAGCTTTGATATCTTCAAGAGCCACTATAGAGAACCATTGTATGCTATGTACTGGGTTTGGGTGATGAAACTTCTTGAAAGGCTTAAATTCAGCCTTTTAGAACCCTTGATGACGTGATTAAGCATGCTACCAAGGTGATGATGTAAGTCAAAGTAAGAAATAAGCATTATAGCTTATAACATAGTTTTGTTAGTTCTTAAAATCTCATAGGAGTTTCTAATGGTGAATATGGGGAGTTAGAAGAAGAAGACACATCTGGAGGCTTAAACAACACCTATTGATGTGAATATGAAGAATCAATGGTTTCATTGACAAGGATTTGGCCATTACAAGCTGATAAACCTAAAACCAAAGTTATGACTCTTCAAGATACAAATGAGAGTCAATAGAAGTGTTAAACTGTAGTCATATGAGTTTAATTTCTCACAATAGCTTTGAGATGTTCAAGAGGCAATACACAAAGAGCCTTTTTATGCTCATTACAAGGTTTCAGTGATAAAACTTCTTGAAAAGCTGAGATTCAGCCTTTTAGAACTCTTGATGACGTGATTAAGCATGCTACCAAGGTTTAGATGCAAGTGAAAGTAAGAAATAAGCATTATAGCTTATACCATAGTTTTGTTAGTTCTTAAAATCTCACAGGAGTTTCTAATGGTGAATATGGGGAGTTGTAGCAAGAAGAAACATCTGGAGGCTTAAACAACACCTATTGATGTGAATATGAAGAATCACTGGTTTCATTGACAAGGATTTATCCATTACAAGCTGATAAACCTAAAACCAAAGTTATGACTCTTCAAGATACAAATGAGAGTCAATAGAAGTGTTAAACTGTAGTCATAGGAGTTTAATCTCTCACAATAGCTTGAGATGTTCAAGAGGCAATACACAAAGAGCCTTTTTATGCTCATTACAGGGTTTCAGTGATAAAACTTCATGAAAAGCTAAGATTCAGCCTTTTAGAACTCTTGATGACGTGATTAAGCATGCTACCAAGGTTTAGATGCAAGTCAAAGTAAGAAATAAGCATTATAGCTTATACCATAGTTTTGTTAGTTCTTAAAATCTCATAGGAGTTTCTAATGGTGAATATGGGGAGTTGTAGCAAGAAAACACATCTGAATATTTAAACAACACCTATTGATTAGAATATGAAGAATCACTGGTTTCATTGACAAGGATTTGGCCATTACAAGCTGATAGACCTAAAACCAAAGTTATGACTCTTCAAGATACAAAAGAGAGTGAATAGAAGAGTTGAAGTGTAGTCATAGGAGTTTAATCTCTCACAATAGCTTTGATATCTTCAAGAGCCACTATAGAGAACCATTGTATGCTATGTACTGGGTTTGGGTGATGAAACTTCTTGAAAGGCTTAAATATAGCCTTTTAGAACTCTTGATGACGTGATTAAGCATGCTACCAAGGTGAAGATGTAAGTCAAAGTAAGAAATAAGCATTATAGCTTATACCATAGTTTTGTTAGGTCTTAAAATCTCATAGGAGTTTCTAATGGTGAATATGGGGAGTTAGTAAAGCAGCCACATCTGGAGGCTTAAACAACACCTATTGATGTGAATATGAAGAATCACTGGTTTCATTGACAAGGATTTGGCCATTACAAGCTGATAAACCTAAAACCAAAGTTATGAGTCTTCAAGATACAAATGAGAGTCAATAGAAGTGTTAAACTGTAGTCATAGGAGTTTAATCTCTCACAATAGCTTTGAGATGTTCAAGAGGCAATACACAGAAAGCCTTTTCTTATGCTCAGTACTGGGTTTCAGTGATAAAACGTCATAAAAAGCTGAGATTCAGCCTTTTAGAACTCTTGATGATGTGATTCAGCATGCTACCAAGGTGTAGATGCAAGTGAAAGTAAGAAATAAGCATTATAGCTTATACCATAGTTTTGTTAGTTCTTAAAATCTCACAGGTGTTTCTAATGGTGAATATGGGGAGTTGTAGCAAGAAGACACATCCGGAGGCTTAAACAACACCTATTGATGTGAATATGAAGAATCACTGGATTCATTGACAAGGATTTGGCCATTACAAGCTGATAAACCTAAAACCAAAGTTATGATTCTTCAAGATACAAATGAGAGTCAATATAAGTGTTAAACTGTAGTCATAGGAGTTTAATCTCTCACAATAGCTTTGAGATGTTCAAGAGGCAATACACAGAAAGCCTTTTCTTATGCTCAGTACTGGGTTTCAGTGATAAAACGTCATAAAAAGCTGAGATTCAGCCTTTTAGAACTCTTGATGATGTGATTAAGCATGCTACCAAGATTTAGATGCAAATCAAAGTAAGAAATAAGCATTATAGCTTATACCATAGTTTTGTTAGTTCTTAAAATCTCATAGGAGTTTCTAATGGTGAATATGGGGAGTTGTAGCAAGAAAACACATCTGAATACTTCAACAACACCTATTGATATGAATATGAAGAATCACTGGTTTCATTGACAAGGATTTGGCCATTACAAGCTGATAGACCTAAAACCAAAGTTATGACTCTTCAAGATACAAATGAGAGTGAATAGAAGAGTTGAAGTGTAGTCTTAGGAGTTTAATCTCTCACAATAGCTTTGATATCTTCAAGAGCCACTATAGAGAACCATTGTATGCTATGTACTGGGTTTGGGTGATGAAACTTCTTGAAAGGCTTAAATTCAGCCTTTTAGAACTCTTGATGACGTGATTAAGCATGCTACCAAGGTGATGATGTAAGTCAAAGTAAGAAATAAGCATTATAGCTTATAACATAGTTTTGTTAGTTATTAAAATCTCATAGGAGTTTCTAATGGTGAATATGGGGAGTTGTAGCAAGAAGACACATCTGGAGGCTTAAACAACACCTATTGATGTGAATATGAAGAATCAATGGTTTCATTGACAAGGATTTGGCCATTACAAGCTGATAAACCTAAAACCAAAGTTATGACTCTTCAAGATACAAATGAGAGTCAATAGAAGTGTTAAACTGTAGTCATAGGAGTTTAATTTCTCACAATAGCTTTGAGATGTTCAAGAGGCAAACACAAAGAGCCTTTTTATGCTCATTACAGGGTTTCAAAGTGATAAAACTTCATGAAAAGCTGAGATTCAGCCTTTTAGAACTCTTGATGACGTGATTAAGCATGCTACCAAGGTTTAGATGCAAGTGAAAGTAAGAAATAAGCATTATAGCTTATACCATAGTTTTGTTAGTTCTTAAAATCTCACAGGAGTTTCTAATGGTGAATATGGGGAGTTGTAGCAAGAAGAAACATCTGGAGGCTTAAACAACACCTATTGATGTGAATATGAAGAATCATTGGTTTCATTGACAAGGATTTATCCATTACAAGCTGATAAACCTAAAACCAAAGTTATGACTCTTCAAGATACAAATGAGAGTCAATAGAAGTGTTAAACTGTAGTCATAGGAGTTTAATCTCTCACAATAGCTTTGAGATGTTCAAGAGGCAATATACAAAGAGCCTTTTTATGCTCATTACAGGGTTTCAGTGATAAAACTTCATGAAAAGCTAAGATTCAGCCTTTTAGAACTCTTGATGATGTGATTAAGTATGCTACCAAGGTTTAGATGCAAGTCAAAGTAAGAAATAAGCATTATAGCTTATACCATAGTTTTGTTAGTTCTTAAAATCTCATAGGAGTTTCTAATGGTGAATATGGGGAGTTGTAGCAAGAAAACACATCTGAATACTTCAACAACACCTATTGATATGAATATGAAGAATCACTGGTTTCATTGACAAGGATTTGGCCATTATATGCTGATAGACCTAAAACCAAAGTTATGACTCTTCAAGATACAAATGAGAGTGAATAGAAGAGTTGAAGTGTAGTCTTAGGAGTTTAATCTCTCACAATAGCTTTGATATCTTCAAGAGCCACTATAGAGAACCATTGTATGCTATGTACGTGGGTTTGGGTGATGAAACTTCTTGAAAAAGGCTTAAATATAGCCTTTTAGAACTCTTGATGACGTGATTAAGCATGCTACCAAGGTGAAGATGTAAGTCAAAGTAAGAAATAAGCATTATAGCTTATACCATAGTTTTGTTAGGTCTTAAAATCTCATAGGAGTTTCTAATAGTGAATATGGGGAGTTGTAGTAAGAAGACACATCTGGAGGCTTAAACAACACCTATTGATGTGAATATGAAGAATCACTGGTTTCATTGACAAGGATTTGGCCATTACAAGCTGATAAACCTAAAACCAAAGTTATGAGTCTTCAAGATACAAATGACAGTCAATAGAAGTGTTAAACTGTAGTCATAGGAGTTTAATCTCTCACAATAGCTTTGAGATGTTCAAGAGGCAATACACAGAAAGCCTTTTCTTATGCTCAGTACTGGGTTTCAGTGATAAAACATCATAAAAAGCTGAGATTCAGCCTTTTAGAACTCTTGATGACGTGATTAAGCATGCTACCAAGGTGTAAATGCAAGTGAAAGTAAGAAATAAGCATTATAGCTTATACCATAGTTTTGTTAGTTCTTAAAATCTCACAGGTGTTTCTAATGGTGAATATGGGGAGTTGTAGCAAGAAGACACATCCGGAGGCTTAGACAACACCTATTGATGTGAATATGAAGAATCACTGGATTCATTGACAAGGATTTGGCCATTACAAGCTGATAAACCTAAAACCAAAGTTATGACTCTTCAAGATACAAATGAGAGTCAATAGAAGTGTTAAACTGTAGTCATAGGAGTTTAATTTCTCATAATAGCTTTGAGATGTTCAAGAGGCAATAAACAAAGAGCCTTTTTATGCTCATTACAGGGTTTCAGTGATAAAACTTCATGAAAAGCTGAGATTCAGCCTTTTAGAACTCTTGATGACGTGATTAAGCATGCTACCAAGGTTTAGATGCAAGTGAAAGTAAGAAATAAGCATTATAGCTTATACCATAGTTTTGTTAGTTCTTAAAATCTCACAGGAGTTTCTAATGGTGAATATGGGGAGTTGTAGCAAGAAGAAACATCTGGAGGCTTAAACAACACCTATTGATGTGAATATGAAGAATCACTGGTTTCATTGACAAGGATTTATCCATTACAAGCTGATAAACCTAAAACCAAAGTTATGATTCTTCAAGATACAAAAGAGAGTTAATAGAAGTGTTAAACTGTAGTCATAGGAGCTTAATCTCTCACAATAGCTTTGAGATGTTCAAGACGCAATACACAAAGAGCCTTTTTATGCTCATTACAGGGTTTCAGTGATAAAACTTCATGAAAAGCTAAGATTCAGCCTTTTAGAACTCTTGATAACGTGATTAAGCATGCTACCAAGGTTTAGATGCAAGTCAAAGTAAGAAATAAGCATTATAGCTTATACCATAGTTTTGTTAGTTCTTAAAATCTCATAGGAGTTTCTAATGGTGAATATGGGGAGTTGTAGCAAGAAAACACATCTGAATATTTAAACAACACCTATTGATTAGAATATGAAGAATCACTGGTTTCATTGACAAGGATTTGGCCATTACAAGCTGATAGACCTAAAACCAAAGTTATGACTCTTCAAGATACAAATGAGAGTGAATAGAAGAGTTGAAGTGTAGTCTTAGGAGTTTAATCTCTCACAATAGCTTTGATATCTTCAAGAGCCACTATAGAGAACCATTGTATGCTATGTACTGGGTTTGGGTGATGAAACTTCTTGAAAGGCTTAAATATAGCCTTTTAGAACTCTTGATGACGTGATTAAGCATGCTACCAAGGTGAAGATGTAAGTCAAAGTAAGAAATAAGCATTATAGCTTATACCATAGTTTTGTTAGGTCTTAAAATCTCATAGGAGTTTCTAATGGTGAATATGGGGAGTTGTAGTAAGAAGACACATCTGGAGGCTTAAACAACACCTATTGATGTGAATATGAAGAATCACTGGTTTTATTGACAAGGACTTGGCCATTACAAGCTGATAAACCTAAAACCAAAGTTATGAGTCTTCAAGATACAAATGAGACTCAATAGAAGTGTTAAACTGTAGTCATAGGAGTTTAATCTCTCACAATAGCTTTGAGATGTTCAAGAGGCAATACACAGAAAGCCTTTTCTTATGCTCAGTACTGGGTTTCAGTGATAAAACGTCATAAAAAGCTGAGATTCAGCCTTTTAGAACTCTTGATGACGTGATTAAGCATGCTACGAAGGTGTAGATGCAAGTGAAAGTAAGAAATAAGCATTATAGCTTATACCATAGTTTTGTTAGTTCTTAAAATCTCACAGGTGTTTCTAATGGTGAATATGGGGAGTTGTAGCAAGAAGACACATCCGGAGGCTTAAACAACACCTATTGATGTGAATATGAAGAATCACTGGATTCATTGACAAGGATTTGGCCATTACAAGCTGATAAACCTAAAACCAAAGTTATGACTCTTCAAGATACAAATGAGAGTTAATAGAAGTGTTAAACTGTAGTCATAGGAGTTTAATCTCTCACAATAGCTTTGAGATGTTCAAGAGGCAATACACAAAGAGCCTTTTTATGCTCATTACAGGGTTTCAGTGATAAAACTTCATGAAAAGCTAAGATTCAGCCTTTTAGAACTCTTGATGACGTGATTAAGCATGCTACCAAGGTTTAGATGCAAATCAAAGTAAGAAATAAGCATTATAGCTTATACCATAGTTTTGTTAGTTCTTAAAATCTCATAGGAGTTTCTAATGGTGAATATGGGGAGTTGTAGCAAGAAAACACATCTGAATAATTCAACAACACCTATTGATATGAATATGAAGAATCACTGGTTTCATTGACAAGGATTTGGCCATTACAAGCTGATAGACCTAAAACCAAAATTATGACTCTTCAAGATACAAATGAGAGTGAATAGAAGAGTTGAAGTGTAGTCTTAGGAGTTTAATCTCTCACAATAGCTTTGATATCTTCAAGAGCCACTATAGAGAACCATTGTATGCTATGTACTGAGTTTGGGTGATGAAACTTCTTGAAAGGCTTAAATATAGCCTTTTAGAACTCTTGATGACGTGATTAAGCATGCTACCAAGGTGAAGATGTAAGTCAAAGAAAGAAATAAGCATTATAGCTTATACCATAGTTTTGTTAGGTCTTAAAATCTCATAGGAGTTTCTAATGGTGAATATGGGGAGTTGTAGCAAGAAGACATATCTGGAGGCTTAAACAACACCTATTGATGTGAATATGAAGAATCAATGGTTTCATTGACAAGGATTTGGCCATTACAAGCTTATAAACCTAAAACCAAAGTTATGACTCTTCAAGATACAAATGAGAGTCAATAGAAGTGTTAAACTGTTGTCATAGGAGTTTAATTTCTCACAATAGCTTTGAGATGTTCAAGAGGCAATACACAAAGAGCCTTTTTATGCTCATTACAGGGTTTCAGTGATAAAACTTCATGAAAAGCTGAGATTCAGCCTTTTAGAACTCTTGATGACGTGATTAAGCATGCTACCAAGGTTTAGATGCAAGTGAAAGTAAGAAATAAGCATTATAGCTTATACCATAGTTTTGTTAGTTCTTAAAATCTCACAGGAGTTTCTAATGGTGAATATGAGGAGTTGTAGCAAGAAGAAACATCTGGAGGCTTAAAAAATACCTATTGATGTGAATATGAAGAATCACTGGTTTCATTGACAAGGATTTATCCATTACAAGCTGATAAACCTAAAAACAAAGTTATGACTCTTCAAGATACAAATGAGAGTCAATAGAAGTGTTAAACTGTAGTCATAGGAGTTTAATCTCTCACAATAGCTTTGAGATGTTCAAGAGGCAATATACAAAGAGCCTTTTTATGCTCATTACAGGGTTTCAGTGATAAAACTTCATGAAAAGCTAAGATTCAGCCTTTTAGAACTCTTGATGACGTGATTAAGTATGCTACCAAGGTTTAGATGCAAGTCAAAGTAAGAAATAAGCATTATAGCTTATACCATAGTTTTGTTAGTTCTTAAAATCTCATAGGAGTTTCTAATGGTGAATATGGGGAGTTGTAGCAAGAAAACACATCTGAATATTTAAACAACACCTATTGATTAGAATATGAAGAATCACTGGTTTCATTGACAAGGATTTGGCCATTACAAGCTGATGGACCTAAAACCAAAGTTATGACTCTTCAAGATACAAATGAGAGTCAATAGAAGTGTTAAACTGTAGTAATAGGAGTTTAATCTCTCACAATAGCTTTGATATCTTCAAGAGCCACTATAGAGAACCATTGTATGCTATGTACTGGGTTTGGGTGATGAAACTTCTTGAAAGGCTTAAATATAGCCTTTTAGAACTCTTGATGACGTGATTAAGCATGCTACCAAGGTGAAGATGTAAGTCAAAGTAAGAAATAAGCATTATAGCTTATACCATAGTTTTGTTAGGTCTTAAAATCTCATAGGAGTTTCTAATGGTGAATATGGGGAGTTGTAGCAAGAAAACACATCTGAATATTTAAACAACACCTATTGATTAGAATATGAAGAATCACTGGTTTCATTGACAAGGATTTGGCCATTACAAGCTGATGGACCTAAAACCAAAGTTATGACTCTTCAAGATACAAATGAGAGTCAATAGAAGTGTTAAACTGTAGTTATAGGAGTTTAATCTCTCACAATAGCTTTGATATCTTCAAGAGCCACTATACAGAACCATTGTATGCTATGTACTGGGTTTGGGTGATGAAACTTCTTGAAAGGCTTAAATATAGCCTTTTAGAACTCTTGATGACGTGATTAAGCATGCTACCAAGGTGAAGATGTAAGTCAAAGTAAAAAATAAGCATTATAGCTTATACCATAGTTTTGTTAGGTCTTAAAATCTCATAGGAGTTTCTAATAGTGAATATGGGGAGTTGTAGCAAGAAGACACATCTGGAGGCTTAAACAACACCTATTGATGTGAATATGAAGAATCACTGGTTTCATTGACAAGGATTTGGCCATTACAAGCTGACAAACCTAAAACCAAAGTTATGAGTCTTCAAGATACAAATGAGAGTCAATAGAAATGTTAAACTGTAGTCATAGGAGTTTAATCTCTCACAATAGCTTTGAGATGTTCAAGAGGCAATACACAAAGAGCCTTTTTATACTCATTACAGGGTTTCAGTGATAAAACTTCATGAAAAGCTAAGATTCAGCCTTTTAGAACTCTTGATGACGTGATTAAGCATGCTACCAAGGTTTAGATGCAAGTCAAAGTAAGAAATAAGCATTATAGCTTATACCATAGTTTTGTTAGTTCTTAAAATCTCATAGGAGTTTCTAATGGTGAATATGGGGAGTTGTAGCAAGAAAACACATCTGAATACTTCAACAACACCTATTGATATGAATATGAAGAATCACTGGTTTCATTGACAAGGATTTGGCCATTACAAGCTGATAGACCTAAAACCAAAGTTATGACTCTTCAAGATACAAATGAGAGTGAATAGAAGAGTTGAAGTGTAGTCTTAGGCGTTTAATCTCTCACAATAGCTTTGATATCTTCAAGAGCCACTATAGAGAACCTTTTTATGCTATGTACAGGGTTTGGGTGATAAAACTTCATGAAAAGCTGAGATTCAGCCTTTTAGAACTCTTGATGATGTGATTAAGCATGCTACCAAGGTTTAGATGCAAGTGAAAGTAAGAAATAAGCATTATAGCTTATACCATAGTTTTGTTAGTTCTTAAAATCTCACAGGAGTTTCTAATGGTGCATATGGGGAGTTGTAGCAAGAAGAAACATCTGGAGGCTTAAACAACACCTATTGATGTGAATATGAAGAATCACTGGTTTCATTGACAAGGATTTATCCATTACAAGCTGATAAACCTAAAACCAAAGTTATGACTCTTCAAGATAAAAATGAGAGTCAATAGAAGTGTTAAACTGTAGTCATAGGAGTTTAATCTCTCACAATAGCTTTGAGATGTTCAAGAGGCAATATACAAAGAGCCTTTTTATGCTCATTACAGGGTTTCAGTGATAAAACTTCATGAAAAGCTAAGATTCAGCCTTTTAGAACTCTTGATGACGTGATTAAGCATGCTACCAAGGTTTAGATGCAAGTCAAAGTAAGAAATAAGCATTATAGCTTATACCATAGTTTTGTTAGTTCTTAAAATCTCATAGGAGTTTCTAATGGTGAATATGGAGAGTTGTAGCAAGAAAACACATCTGAATATTTAAACAACACCTATTGATTAGAATATGAAGAATCACTGGTTTCATTGACAAGGATTTGGCCATTACAAGCTGATGGACCTAAAACCAAAGTTATGACTCTTCAAAATACAAATGAGAGTGAATAGAAGAGTTGAAGTGTAGTCTTAGGAGTTTAATCTCTCACAATAGCTTTGATATCTTCAAGAGCCACTATAGAGAACCATTGTATGCTATGTACTGGGTTTGGGTGATGAAACTTCTTGAAAGGCTTAAATATAGACTTTTAGAACTCTTGATGACGTGATTAAGCATGCTACCAAGGTGAAGATGTAAGTCAAAGTAAGAAAAAAGCATTATAGCTTATACCTTAGTTTTGTTAGGTCTTAAAATCTCATAGCAGTTTCTAATGGTGAATATGGGGAGTTGTAGCAAGAAGACACATCTGGAGGCTTAAACAACACCTATTGATGTGAATATGAAGAATCACTGGTTTCAATGACAAGGATTTGGCCATTACAAGCTGATAAACCTAAAACCAAAGTTATGAGTCTTCATGATACAAATGAGAGTCAATAGAAGTGTTAAACTGTAGTCATAGGAGTTTAATCTCTCACAATAGCTTTGAGATGTTCAAGAGGCAATACACAGAAAGCCTTTTCTTATGCTCAGTACTGGGTTTCAGTGATAAAACATCATAAAAAGCTGAGATTCAGCCTTTTAGAACTCTTGATGACGTGATTAAGCATGCTACCAAGGTGTAAATGCAAGTGAAAGTAAGAAATAAGCATTATAGCTTATACCATAGTTTTGTTAGTTCTTAAAATCTCACAGGTGTTTCTAATGGTGAATATGGGGAGTTGTAGCAAGAAGACACATCCGGAGGCTTAAACAACACCTATTGATGTGAATATGAAGAATCACTGGATTCATTGACAAGGATTTGGCCATTACCAGCTGATAAACCTAAAACCAAAGTTATGACTCTTCAAGATACAAATGAGAGTCAATAGAAGTGTTAAACTGTAGTCATAGGAGTTTAATCTCTCACAATAGCTTTGAGATGTTCAAGAGGCAATACACAAAGAGCCTTTTTATGCTCATTACAGGGTTTCAGTGATAAAACTTCATGAAAAGCTAAGATTCAGCCTTTTAGAACTCTTGATGACGTGATTAAGCATGCTACCAAGGTTTAGATGCAAATCAAAGTAAGAAATAAGCATTATAGCTTATACCATAGTTTTGTTAGTTCTTAAAATCTCATAGGAGTTTCTAATGGTGAATATGGGGAGTTGTAGCAAGAAAACACATCTGAATATTTAAACAACACCTATTGATATGAATATGAAGAATCACTGGTTTCATTGACAAGGATTTGGCCATTACAAGCTGATAGACCTAAAACCAAAGTTATGACTCTTCAAGATACAAATGTGAGTGAATAGAAGAGTTGAAGTGTAGTCTTAGGAGTTTAATCTCTCACAATAGCTTTGATATCTTCAAGAGCCACTATAGAGAACCATTGTATGCTATGTACTGGGTTTGGGTGATGAAACTTCTTGAAAGGCTTAAATATAGCCTTTTAGAACTCTTGATGACGTGATTAAGCATGCTACCAAGGTCAAGATGTAAGTCAATGTAAGAAATAAGCATTATAGCTTATACCATAGTTTTGTTAGGTCTTAAAATCTCATAGGAGTTTCTAATGGTGAATATGGGGAGTTGTAGCAAGAAGACACATCTGGAGGCTTAAACAACACCTATTGATGTGAATATGAAGAATCACTGGTTTCATTGACAAGGATTTGGCCATTACAAGCTGATAAACCTAAAACCAAAGTTATGAGTCTTCAAGATACAAATGAGAGTCAATAGAAGTGTTAAACTGTAGTCATAGGAGTTTAATCTCTCACAAAAGCTTTGAGATGTGCAAGAGGCAAATACAGAAAGCCTTTTCTTATGCTCAGTACTGGGTTTCAGTGATAAAACGTCATAAAAAGCTGAGATTCAGCCTTTTAGAACTCTTGATGACGTGATTAAGCATGCTACCAAGGTGTAGATGCAAGTGAAAGTAAGAAATAAGCATTAAAGCTTATACCATAGTTTTGTTAGTTCTTAAAATCTCACAGGTGTTTCTAATGGTGAATATGGGGAGTTGTAGCAAGAAGACACATCCGGAGGCTTAAACAACACCTATTGATGTGAATATGAAGAATCACTGGTTTCATTGACAAGGATTTGGCCATTACAAGCTGATAGACCTAAAACCAAAGTTATGACTCTTCAAGATACAAATGAGAGTGAATAGAAGAGTTGAAGTGTAGTCTTAGGAGTTTAATCTCTCACAATAGCTTTGATATCTTCAAGAGCCACTATAGAGAACCATTGTATGCTATGTACTGGGTTTGGGTGATGAAACTTCTTGAAAGGCTTAAATTCAGCCTTTTAGAACTCTTGATGACGTGATTAAGCATGCTACCAAGGTGATGATGTAAGTCAAAGTAAGAAATAAGCATTATAGCTTATAACATAGTTTTGTTAGTTCTTAAAATCTTATAGGAGTTTCTAATGGTGAATATGGAGAGTTGTAGCAAGAAGACACATCTGGAGGCATAAACAACACCTATTGATGTGAATATGAAGAATCAATGGTTTCATTGACAAGGATTTGGCCATTACAAGCTGATAAACCTAAAACCAAAGTTATGACTCTTCAAGATACAAATGAGAGTCAATAGAAGTGTTAAACTGTAGTCATAGGAGTTTAATTTCTCACAATAGCTTTGAGATGTTCAAGAGGCAATACACAAAGAGCCTTTTTATGCTCATTACAGGGTTTCAGTGATAAAACTTCATGAAAAGCTAAGATTCAGCCTTTTAGAACTCTTGATGACGTGATTAAGCATGCTACCAAGGTTTAGATACAAGTCAAAGTATGAAATAAGCATTATAGCTTATACCATAGTTTTGTTAGTTCTTAAAATCTCACAGGAGTTTCTAATGGTGAATATGGGGAGTTGTAGCAAGAAGAAACATCTGGAGGCTTAAACAACATCTATTGATGTGAATATGAAGAATCACTGGTTTCATTGACAAGGATTTATCCATTACAAGCTGATAAACCTAAAACCAAAGTTATGAGTCTTCAAGATACAAATGAGAGTCAATAGAAGTGTTAAACTGTAGTCATAGGAGTTTAATCTCTCACAATAGCTTTGAGATGTTCAAGAGGCAATACACAAAGAGCCTTTTTATGCTCATTACAGGGTTTCAGTGATAAAACTTCATGAAAAGCTAAGATTCAGCCTTTTAGAACTCTTGATGACGTGATTAAGCATGCTACCAAGGTTTAGATGTAAGTCAAAGTAAGAAATAAGCATTATAGCTTATACCATAGTTTTGTTAGTTCTTAAAATCTCATAGGAGTTTCTAATGGTGAATATGGGGAGTTGTAGCAAGAAAACACATCTGAATATTTAAACAACACCTATTGATATGAATATGAAGAATCACTAGTTTCATTGACAAGGATTTGGCCATTACAAGCTGATAGACCTAAAACCAAAGTTATGACTCTTCAAGATACAAATGTGAGTGAATAGAAGAGTTGAAGTGTAGTCTTAGGAGTTTAATCTCTCACAATAGCTTTGATATCTTCAAGAGCCACTATAGAGAACCATTGTATGCTATGTACTGGGTTTGGGTGATGAAACTTCTTGAAAGGCTTAAATATAGCCTTTTAGAACTCTTGATGACGTGATTAAGCATGCTACCAAGGTGAAGATGTAAGTCAATGTAAGAAATAAGCATTATAGCTTATACCATAGTTTTGTTAGGTCTTAAAATCTCATAGGAGTTTCTAATGGTGAATATGGGGAGTTGTAGCAAGAAGACACATCTGGAGGCTTAAACAACACCTATTGATGTGAATATGAAGAATCACTGGTTTCATTGACAAGGATTTGGCCATTACAAGCTGATAAACCTAAAACCAAAGTTATGAGTCTTCAAGATACAAATGAGAGTCAATAGAAGTGTTAAACTGTAGTCATAGGAGTTTAATCTCTCACAAAAGCTTTGAGATGTTCAAGAGGCAATACACAGAAAGCCTTTTCTTATGCTCAAGATCTTGGGTTTCAGTGATAAAACGTCATAAAAAGCTGAGATTCAGCCTTTTAGAACTCTTGATGACGTGATTAAGCATGCTACAAAGGTGTAGATGCAAGTGAAAGTAAGAAATAAGCATTAAAGCTTATACCATAGTTTTGTTAGTTCTTAAAATCTCACAGGTGTTTCTAATGGTGAATATGGGGAGTTGTAGCAAGAAGACACATCCGGAGGCTTAAACAACACCTATTGATGTGAATATGAAGAATCACTGGATTCATTGACAAGGATTTGGCCATTACAAGCTGATAAACCTAAAACCAAAGTTATGACTCTTCAAGATACAAATGAGAGTCAATAGAAGTGTTAAACTATAGTCATAGGAGTTTAATCTCTCACAATAGCTTTGAGATGTTCAAGAGGCAATACACAAAGAGCCTTTTTATGCTCATTACAGGGTTTCAGTGATAAAACTTCATGAAAAGCTAAGATTCAGCCTTTTAGAACTCTTGATGACGTGATTAAGCATGCTACCAAGGTTTAGATGCAAATCAAAGTAAGAAATAAGCATTATAGCTTATACCATAGTTTTGTTAGTTCTTAAAATCTCATAGGAGTTTCTAATGGTGAATATTGGGAGTTGTAGCAAGAAAACACATCTGAATATTTAAACAACACCTATTGATATGAATATGAAGAATCACTGGTTTCATTGACAAGGATTTGGCCATTACAAGCTGATAGACCTAAAACCAAAGTTATGACTCTTCAAGATACAAATGTGAGTGAATAGAAGAGTTGAAGTGTAGTCTTAGGAGTTTAATCTCTCACAATAGCTTTGATATCTTCAAGAGCCACTATAGAGAACCATTGTATGCTATGTACTGGGTTTGGGTGATGAAACTTCTTGAAAGGCTTAAATTCAGCCTTTTAGAACTCTTGATGACGTGATTAAGCATGCTACCAAGGTGTAGATGCAAGTGAAAGTAAGAACTAAGCATTATAGCTTATACCATAGTTTTGTTAGTTCTTAAAATCTCACAGGTGTTTCTAATGGTGAATATGGGGAGTTGTAGCAAGAAGACACATCTGGAGGCTTAAACAACACCTATTGATCTGAATATGAAGAATCACTGGTTTCATTGACAAGGATTTGGCCATTACAAGCTGATAAACCTAAAACCAAAGTTATGAGTCTTCAAGATACAAATGAGAGTCAATAAAAGTGTTAAACTGTAGTCATAGGAGTTTAATCTCTCACAATAGCTTTGAGATGTTCAAGAGGCACTATAGAGAACCATTGTATGCTATGTACTGGGTTTGGGTGATGAAACTTCATGAAAGGCTTAAATTCAGCCTTTTAGAACTCTTGATGACGTGATTAAGCATGCTACCAAGGTGATGATGTAAGTCAAAGTAAGAAATAAGCATTATAGCTTATAACATAGTTTTGTTAGTTCTTAAAATCTCACAGGTGTTTCTAATGGTGAATATGGGGAGTTGTAGCAAGAAGACACATCTGGAGGCTTAAACAACACCTATTGATCTGAATATGAAGAATCACTGGTTTCATTGACAAGGATTTGGCCATTACAAGCTGATAAACCTAAAACCAAAGTTATGAGTCTTCAAGATACAAATGAGAGTCAATAGAAGTGTTAAACTGTAGTCATAGGAGTTTAATCTCTCACAATAGCTTTGAGATGTTCAAGAGGCAATACACAGAAAGCCTTTTCTTAAGCTCAGTACTGGGTTTCAGTGATAAAACGTCATAAAAAGCTGAGATTCAGCCTTTTAGAACTCTTGATGAAGTGATTAAGCATGCTACCAAGGTTTAGATGCAAGTCAAAGTAAGAAATAAGCATTATAGCTTATACCATAGTTTTGTTAGTTCTTAAAATCTCACAGGTGTTTCTAATGGTGAATATGGGGAGTTGTAGCAAGAAGAAACATCTGGAGGCTTAAACAACATCTATTGATGTGAATATGAAGAATCACTGGTTTCATTGACAAGGATTTATCCATTACAAGCTGATAAACCTAAAACCAAAGTTATGACTCTTCAAGATACAAATGAGAGTCAATAGAAGTGTTAAACTGAAGTCAGAGGGAGTTAAGCTCTCACAAGAGCATTGAGATGTTCAAGAGGCAATACACAAAGAGCCTTTTTATGCTCATTACAGGGTTTCAGTGATAAAACTTCATGAAAAGCTAAGATTCAGCCTTTTAGAACTCTTGATGACGTGATTAAGCATGCTACCAAGGTTTAGATGCAAGTCAAAGTAAGAAATAAGCATTATAGCTTATACCATAGTTTTGTTAGTTCTTAAAATCTCATAGGAGTTTCTAATGGTGATTATGGGGAGTTGTAGCAAGAAAACACCTCTGAATACTTCAACAACACCTATTGATATGAATATGAAGAATCACTGGTTTCATTGACAAGGATTTGGCCATTACAAGCTGATAGACCTAAATCCAAAGTTATGACTCTTCAAGATACAAATGAGAGTGAATAGAAGAGTTGAAGTGTAGTCTTAGGAGTTTAATCTCTCACAATAGCTTTGATATCTTCAAGAGCCACTATAGAGAACCATTGTATGCTATGTACTGGGTTTGGGTGATGAAACTTCATGAAAGGCTTAAATTCAGCCTTTTAGAACTCTTGATGACGTGATTAAGCATGCTACCAAGGTGATGATGTAAGTCAAAGTAAGAAATAAGCATTATAGCTTATAACATAGTTTTGTTAGTTCTTAAAATCTCACAGGTGTTTCTAATGGTGAATATGGGGAGTTGTAGCAAGAAGACACATCTGGAGGCTTAAACAACACCTATTGATCTGAATTTGAAGAATCACTGGTTTCATTGACAAGGATTTGGCCATTACAAGCTGATAAACCTAAAACCAAAGTTATGAGTCTTCAAGATACAAATGAGAGTCAATAGAAGTGTTAAACTGTAGTCATAGGAGTTTAATCTCTCACAATAGCTTTGAGATGTTCAAGAGGCAATACACAGAAAGCCTTTTCTTAAGCTCAGTACTTGGGGTTTCAAAGTGATAAAACGTCATAAAAAGCTGAGATTCAGCCTTTTAGAACTCTTGATGACGTGATTAAGCATGCTACCAAGGTTTAGATGCAAGTCAAAGTAAGAAATAAGCATTATAGCTTATACCATAGTTTTGTTAGTTCTTAAAATCTCACAGGTGTTTCTAATGGTGAATATGGGGAGTTGTAGCAAGAAGAAACATCTGGAGGCTTAAACAACATCTATTGATGTGAATATGAAGAATCACTTGGTTTCATTGACAAGGATTTATCCATTACAAGCTGATAAACCTAAAACCAAAGTTATGACTCTTCAAGATACAAATGAGAGTCAATAGAAGTGTTAAACTGTAGTCATAGGAGTTTAATCTCTCACAATAGCTTTGAGATGTTCAAGAGGCAATACACAAAGAGCCTTTTTATGCTCATTACAGGGTTTCAGTGATAAAACTTCATGAAAAGCTAAGATTCAGCCTTTTAGAACTCTTGATGACGTGATTAAGCATGCTACCAAGGTTTAGATGCAAGTCAAAGTAAGAAATAAGCATTATAGCTTATACCATAGTTTTGTTAGTTCTTAAAATCTCATAGGAGTTTCTAATGGTGAATATGGGGAGTTGTAGCATGAAAACACATCTGAATATTTAAACAACACCTATTGATATGAATATGAAGAATCACTGGTTTCATTGACAAGGATTTGGCCATTACAAGCTGATAGACCTAAAACCAAAGTTACGACTCTTCAAGATACAAATGAGAGTGAATAGAAGAGTTGAAGTGTAGTCTTAGGAGTTTAATCTCTCACAATAGCTTTGATATCTTCAAGAGCCACTATAGAGAACCATTGTATGCTATGTACTGGGTTTGGGTGATGAAACTTCTTGAAAGGCTTAAATATAGCCTTTTAGAACTCTTGATGACGTGATTAAGCATGCTACCAAGGTTTAGATGCAAATCAAAGTAAGAAATAAGCATTATAGCTTATACCATAGTTTTGTTAGTTCTTAAAATCTCATAGGAGTTTCTAATGGTGAATATGGGGAGTTGTAGCAGGAAAACACATCTGAATACTTCAACAACACCTATTGATATGAATATGAAGAATCACTGGTTTCATTGACAAGGATTTGGCCATTACAAGCTGATAGACCTAAAACCAAAGTTATAACTCTTCAAGATACAAATGAGAGTGAATAGAAGAGTTGAAATGTGGTCTTAGGAGTTTAATCTCTCACAATAGCTTTGATATCTTCAAGAACAACTATAGAGAACCATTGTATGCTATGTCCCGGGTTTGGGTGATGAAACTTCTTGAAAGGCTTAAATATAGCCTTTTAGAACTCTTGATGACGTGATTAAGCATGCTACCAAGGTGAAGATGTAAGTCAAAGTAAGAAATAAGCATTATAGCTTATACCATAGTTTTGCTAGGTCTTAAAATCTCACAGGTGTTTCTAATGGTGAATATGGGGAGTTGTAGCAAGAAGAAACATCTGGAGGCTTAAACAACACCTATTGATGTGAATATGAAGAATCACTGGTTTCATTGACAAGGATTTATCCATTACAAGCTGATAAACCTAAAACCAAAGTTATGACTCTTCAAGATACAAATGAGAGTCAATAGAAGTGTTAAACTGTTGTCATAGGAGTTTAATCTCTCAGAATAGCTTTGAGATGTTCAAGAGGCAATACACAAAGAGCCTTTTTATGCTCATTTCAGAAGGGTTTCAATGATAAAACTTCATGAAAAGCTAAGATTCAGCCTTTTAGAACTCTTGATGACGTGATTAAGCATGCTACCAAGGTTTAGATGCAAATCAAAGTAAGAAATAAGCATTATAGCTTATACCATAGTTTTGTTAGTTCTTAAAATCTCATAGGAGTTTCTAATGGTGAATATGGGGAGTTGTAGCAAGAAAACACATCTGAATACTTCAACAACACCTATTGATATGAATATGAAGAATCACTGGTTTCATTGACAAGGATTTGGCCATTACAAGCTGATAGACCTAAAACCAAAGTTATGACTCTTCAAGATACAAATGAGAGTGAATAGAAGAGTTGAAGTGTAGTCTTAGGAGTTTAATCTCTCACAATAGCTTTGATATCTTCAACAGCCACTATAGAGAACCATTGTATGCTATGTACTGGGTTTGGGGTGATGAAACTTCTTGAAAGGCTTAAATTCAGCCTTTTAGAACTCTTGATGACGTGATTAAGCATGCTACCAAGGTGTAGATGCAAGTGAAAGTAAGAAATAAGCATTATAGCTTATACCATAGTTTTGTTAGTTCTTAAAATCTCACAGGTGTTTCTAATGGTGAATATGGGGAGTTGTAGCAAGAAGACACATCTGGAGGCTTAAACAACACCTATTGATGTGAATATGAAGAATCAATGGTTTCATTGACAAGGATTTGGCCATTACAAGCTGATAAACCTAAAACCAAAGTTATGACTCTTCAAGATACAAATGAGAGTCAATAGAAGTGTTAAACTGTAGTCATAGGAGTTTAATTTCTCACAATAGCTTTGAGATGTTCAAGAGGCAATACACAAAGAGCCTTTTTATGCTCATTACAGGGTTTCAGTGATAAAACTTCATGAAGAGCTGAGATTCAGGCTTTTAGAACTCTTGATGACGTGATTAAGCATGCTACCAAGGTTTAGATGCAAGTGAAAGTAAGAAATAAGCATTATAGCTTATACCATAGTTTTGTTAGTTCTTAAAATCTCACAGGAGTTTCTAATGGTGAATATGGGGAGTTGTAGCAAGAAGAAACATCTGGAGGCTTAAACAACACCTATTGATGTAAATATGAAGAATCACTGGTTTCATTGACAAGGATTTATCCATTACAAGCTGATAAACCTAAAACCAAAGTTATGACTCTTCAAGATACAAATGAGAGTCAATAGAAGTGTTAAACTGTAGTCATAGGAGTTTAATCTCTCCCAATAGCTTTGAGATGTTCAAGAGGCAATACACAAAGAGCCTTTTTATGCTCATTACAGGGTTTCAGTGATAAAACTTTATGAAAAGCTAAGATTCAGCCTTTTAGAACTCTTGATGACGTGATTAAGCATGCTACCAAGGTTTAGATGCAAATCAAAGTAAGAAATAAGCATTATAGCTTATACCATAGTTTTGTTAGTTCTTAAAATCTCATAGGAGTTTCTAATGGTGAATATGGGGAGTTGTAGCAAGAAAACACATCTGAATACTTCAACAACACCTATTGATATGAATATGAAGAATCACTGGTTTCATTGACAAGGATTTGGCCATTACAAGCTGATAGACCTAAAACCAAAGTTATGACTCTTCAAGATACAAATGAGAGTGAATAGAAGAGTTGAAGTGTAGTCTTAGGAGTTTAATCTCTCACAATAGCTTTGATATCTTCAAGAGCCACTATAGAGAACCATTGTATGCTATGTACTGGGTTTGGGTGATGAAACTTCTTGAAAGGCTTGAATTCAGCCTTTTAGAACTCTTGATGACGTGATTAAGCATGCTACCAAGGTGTAGATGCAAGTGAAAGTAAGAAATAAGCATTATAGCTTATACCATAGTTTTGTTAGTTCTTAAAATCTCACAGGTGTTTCTAATGGTGAATATGGGGAGTTGTAGCAAGAAGACACATCTGGAGGCTTAAACAACACCTATTGATGTGAATATGAAGAATCAATGGTTTCATTGACAAGGATTTGGCCATTACAAGCTGATAAACCTAAAATCAAAGTTATGACTCTTCAAGAAACAAATGAGAGTCAATAGAAGTGTTAAACTGTAGTCATAGGAGTTTAATTTCTCACAATAGCTTTGAGATGTTCAAGAGGCAATACACAAAGAGCCTTTTTATGCTCATTACAGAGTTTCAGTGATAAAACTTCATGAAAAGCTAAGATTCAGCCTTTTAGAACTCTTGATGACGTGATTAAGCATGCTACCAAGGTTTAGATGCAAGTCAAAGTAAGAAATAAGCATTATAGCTTATACCATAGTTTTGTTAGTTCTTAAAATCTCATAGGAGTTTCTAAAGGTGAATATGGGGAGTTGTAGCAAGAAAACACATCTAAATATTTAAACAACACCTATTGATATGAATATGAAGAATCACTTGTTTCATTGACAAGGATTTGGCCATTACAAGCTGATAGACCTAAAACCAAAGTTATGACTCTTCAAGATACAAATGAGAGTGAATAGAAGAGTTGAAGTGTAGTCTTAGGAGTTTAATCTCTCACAATAGCTTTGATATCTTCAAGAGCCACTATAGAGAACCATTGTATGCTATGTACTGGGTTTGGGTGATGAAACTTCTTGAAAGGCTTAAATATAGCCTTTTAGAACTCTTGATGACGTGATTAAGCATGCTACCAAGGTGAAGATGTAAGTCAAAGTAAGAAATAAGCATTATAGCTTATACCATAGTTTTGTTAGGTCTTTAAAATCTCATAGGAGTTTCTAATGGTGAATATGGGGAGTTGTAGCAAGAAGACACATCTGGAGGCTTAAACAACACCTATTGATGTGAATATGAAGAATCACTGGTTTCATTGACAAGGATTTGGCCATTACAAGCTGATAAACCTAAAACCAAAGTTATGAGTCTTCAAGATACAAATGAGAGTCAATAGAAGTGTTAAACTGTAGTCATAGGAGTTTAATCTCTCACAATAGCTTTGAGATGTTCAAGAGGCAATACACAGAAAGCCTTTTCTTAAGCTCAGTACTGGGTTTCAGTGATAAAACGTCATAAAAAGCTGAGATTCAGCCTTTTAGAACTCTTGATGACGTGATTAAGCATGCTACCAAGGTGTAGATGCAAGTGAAAGTAAGAAATAAGCATTATAGCTTATACCATATTTTTGTTAGTTCTTAAAATCTCACAGGTGTTTCTAATGGTGAATATGGGGAGTTGTAGCAAGAAGACACATCCGGAGGCTTAAACAACACCTATTGATGTGAATATGAAGAATCACTAGATTCATTGACAAGGATTTGGCCATTACAAGCTGATAAACCTAAAACCAAAGTTATGACTCTTCAAGATACAAATGAGAGTCAATAGAAGTGTTAAACTGTTGTCATAGGAGTTTAATCTCTCACAATAGCTTTGAGATGTTCAAGAGGCAATACACAAAGAGCCTTTTTATGCTCATTACAGGGTTTCAGTGATAAAACTTCATGAATAGCTAAGATTCAGCCTTTTAGAACTCTTGATGACGTGATTAAGCATGCTACCAAGGTTTAGATGCAAATCAAAGTAAGAAATAAGCATTATAGCTTATACCATAGTTTTGTTAGTTCTTAAAATCTCATAGGAGTTTCTAATGGTGAATATGGGGAGTTGTAGCAAGAAAACACATCTGAATACTTCAACAACACCTATTGATATGAATATGAAGAATCACTGGTTTCATTGACAAGGATTTGGCCATTACAAGCTGATAGACCTAAAACCAAAGTTATGACTCTTCAAGATACAAATGAGAGTGAATAGAAGAGTTGAAGTGTAGTCTTAGGAGTTTAATCTCTCACAATAGCTTTGATATCTTCAAGAGCCACTACAGAGAACCATTGTATGCTATGCGTACTGGGTTTGGGTGATGAAACTTCTTTGAAAGGCTTAAATTCAGCCTTTTAGAACTCTTGATGACGTGATTAAGCATGCTACCAAGGTGTAGATACAAGTGAAAGTAAGAAATAAGCATTATAGCTTATACCATAGTTTTGTTAGTTCTTAAAATCTCACAGGGTTTCTAATGGTGAATATGGGGAGTTGTAGCAAGAAGACACATCTGGAGGCTTAAACAACACCTATTGATGTGAATATGAAGAATCAATGGTTTCATTGACAAGGATTTGGCCATTACAAGCTGATAAACCTAAAACCAAAGTTATGACTCTTCAAGATACAAATGAGAGTCAATAGAAGTGTTAAACTGTAGTCATAGGAGTTTAATTTCTCACAATAGCTTTGAGATGTTCAAGAGGCAATACACAAAGAGCCTTTTTATGCTCATTACAGGGTTTCAGTGATAAAACTTCATGAAGAGCTGAGATTCAGCCTTTTAGAACTCTTGATGACGTGATTAAGCATGCTACCAAGGTTTAGATGCAAGTGAAAGTAAGAAATAAGCATTATAGCTTATACCATAGTTTTGTTAGTTCTTAAAATCTCACAGGAGTTTCTAATGGTGAATATGGGGAGTTGTAGCAAGAAGAAACATCTGGAGGCTTAAACAACACCTATTGATGTGAATATGAAGAATCACTGGTTTCATTGACAAGGATTTATCCATTACAAGCTGATAAACCTAAAACCAAAGTTATGACTCTTCAAGATACAAATGAGAGTCAATAGAAGTGTTAAACTGTTGTCATAGGAGTTTAATCTCTCCCAATAGCTTTGAGATGTTCAAGAGGCAATACACAAAGAGCCTTTTTATGCTCATTACAGGGTTTCAGTGATAAAACTTTATGAAAAGCTAAGATTCAGCCTTTTAGAACTCTTGATGACGTGATTAAGCATGCTACCAAGGTTTAGATGCAAATCAAAGTAAGAAATAAGCATTATAGCTTATACTATAGTTTTGTTAGTTCTTAAAATCTCATAGGAGTTTCTAATGGTGAATATGGGGAGTTGTAGCAAGAAAACACATCTGAATACTTCAACAACACCTATTGATATGAATATGAAGAATCACTGGTTTCATTGACAAGGATTTGGCCATTACAAGCTGATAGACCTAAAACCAAAGTTATGACTCTTCAAGATACAAATGAGAGTGAATAGAAGAGTTGAAGTGTAGTCTTAGGAGTGTGAGAATTGATGCAGAAATATGAACTAAGAGAATGAGAGAATTAAGAGAATAGATGCATAACACAAGTAAAGGAGAATGAGAGATTATGCAAATTAAACAAGAGAGAATAAGAGATTAATGTTGAATGTAAATAATTAAGGAGAATAGGTGATTAAGCAAGAACAATAGAGAGAGCAGCCCCTAAGGGCCATTTTAAGCCAAAGGAGGCGCAAATAATGATTAGGTTACAAGGGGAGGGGGTTCCTCCTTTGATAGTTGAAGGACGAAGCCCCAAATAAAAAAACTGCAGCAATAATGAAACCGAGTACCTAAAGACGGGATGAATAGTAATCTCGTGTCTCGGGATGAATAGTACCCGAGATGAATAGTATTCTATCTTCTTCGTGGAATGCCTTTTCTCAATAGATTCACGGGATGAATAGTAATCTTGGGTCTCGGGATGAATAGTACCCGAGATGAATAGTATCCGGTCTTCTTCACAGAATGCCTTTTCTCAATATTTCCCCTCAAGCTTAGCCATCGGTGAACAAAGACTAAGCTTGGACCTACATAGGCGTTACCTCGGTAAAAAACCTCATCATAGAAAAAAACCACTTGGGAAAAAAATCTATGATGAGGAAAAAGAGCATAACGCCTATGAGTAGGGGATATGATCAAGGATAAGAGTGTAGCGTGAAGACTTTAAGTACCTCGATCTTCATAAAGATAGCTTTGAGCCACGCCGACTTTCCTATGCTTCTTTTCTTTGTCTCTGGGTTCCGCTTTGTCCAGCCTCACTTTTGCCTTTTGCTTTTCTACTTCCTCTTCAAGGACATAGTTTTGAAGGTATGGATGTTTTCATGTGCTTCATCTAGCTGGTCTCATGACTTGGCATTTTTTCTTTCCTCCATTTGTTTAGCTTGGCTACTCTATATGCTTCCGCTCCTCTTTTAAGGTAGCCATTGGTTTCTCCATATGGTATGCCTCGAGCGTGCTTGGTTACTCCCTCGACTTGCTTCGAACGGAACCTTCCCAAACGCATCATGCCTTGCCATCTTGACCACACTTCATAAACACATGCTTCATAAATACACTCGCCTTTCCTCTATAGTGCTCACATACTCCCCTCCCTCAAGCTTGATCATGCATCAATGTATCCATCTCGATCAAGCTTGTGACACGGAGAGAAAAAAACCTCCCTTGTTCCTTAGCCCTTGGTTTGAAAATCTTCACTTTTCACCAGACAGACCACTTTTCTCAGTAAACCAAACACAATTCGCAAAACCATAACCAAGAAACACTTCATACTGGTCCCAAAGTAACACTAACTCTTGAGTTCCCTTGTGTCCAAATATCGTCACAAGGAGAGCATTGGAAGCCTTTCATCGAATAGGACACTTCTAATGAACCAACTGCTTTTTACTTCATTTCTTCTCATGTGATCCTTTTCTTTTGTCTCTAAACTTCTTGGGAGAATAGTCACGGCACTTACTCCTTTGTACCTTCATCATGAGATACAAAATTTTAAAGCAATGGCCGTGGGATTTTAAGAAGCTTAGATAAAATATAGAGTAACACATAAGAGAAATGAATTTAATGATATCAAGATGAAAACAAATTGTAACACTAAGTATGATGGAATAAGCAAGAGTTTAGAGAGTTTTCCCCTGTGGTTTGTGGATCCGCAAACAAGTATGGTGAGTCGGTCTTCTTGTAATGATTTTGGGAACACCTTAAGTGGATCTTCTTCTCAACATTTCTTGAGTAACACCGTTCTTTATCCATCTTATGAATATGTAAGCTCCAAGGACTTCTTTACTCTATTTCTTCTCGATGTGTCCCCTTCTTCTTTAACACTTCTCTCACCAAGAATAATCCCGGCTTTCCTTGTTTAAACCCTTCATAGAGGACTTAAATTCAGTAAGTAATTGCCATGGGGATTTAAGAAGGTAAAACAAATTGGGTTTGCATATTAAAGAAATAAGAGAAATAATTCACAAGACTCAAAGATATTCAAATTAATGACAAGTTCAAGTGTACTCCCTTTGGGTTGATAACTCAGATAGTGCCCCATTAGTCATGAATTGGATTGATCAATGTGATCTTCATGCATTTTCTTCTTGTGATTTATACACTTTTACCTATGCATACACAAGGGTTAGTAGAAAAAAAAATTTCTTCTTTATGGTTCTTCACCATAAAGACTATTTACTCTCTTATGAGAGCTTGGATTTAATTATGGTCTTAGAAATTTTCAAATCATAATGATATAAAACTCGGACCAAAATTTTATCCTTAGCAAAACTGAGATGTACCAAAGCCATATTTTGTTTCACATTCATAAGAAAGAAAGCAAACTAAGATTCATCTTTTCATTTGAAAACAAGGGATGAACAATGATTTATTTGGAAATACTTCACATAAAAATATTTTCCCAGATCAATGTTCATCTTTTGAAAACAATCATGGACTTCAGTGCTTTAAAGCAGCTAGTCATGATTTAACTCGGGTGAAAAATGATCTTAGGTGTATTTTAAACTCACAAGGAATTTTAATACGGACCATTTCACCTTAGGGAGCAAAATCATGAACCAGGGACTTTAATGCTTAGAAGCGGTCCAAGGTTTTAAATTCAAGGAATAGAAATGAAAAATAATTTAAAGATTGAAGGAACCAAGGACTTAAAATATTTTGAAAGTAGTCCAAGGTCTGATTTTGATCAAAAGAACTTGGATTCAGCAAGGTTCTACAGCCATGAGTATCCTTAAGGTTTCCTCTCCTTATTTAAAAAGATTCAGGTTCCTCTAGGACTCTAGCTACAGATTCATCAAGGTTCTCATTCTTTTGATTTAAAAGGAAAATTTGGATTCAACATGCTCATGTAAACTCATAAGAGCTAAATGAAACATGGTTCTCTTTCCTTTAAAGCCAGATTCATCATAGCTTCACACGCTTCAATCCATAAGGGTTAAGCAAATTTGACTATGGTTCTCAGCAAAAGAGGAATCAGATTCAACAAGGCCATTTCTACCCACAAGGGCATAATAAACCAGGGTTCTCTTTCCTTTAGCTGGAATCAACTCGGCTTTTGAAGAGAAGATGATTTAATTTCAGTTTATGCTTGTTTCCACAAGGAAGAAACTTTTTACTATAAATCTCTTTCTCTGGAGAAGCTTGGATTCAGCAAAGTCATTTATACTCATAAGAGCTGAATGAATCCGGGTTCTCCTCCCTTTAATTGGAAGCTTGGATTCAGCAAGGTCATTTACGCTCATAAGAGCAAAATGAACCCAGGTTCACCTTCCTTTAACCGATTTTTCAACACAGCTTTAAGACACTAAACAGATGACTTAGAGATTTCAGATGGGGTTTAAAGAGAGTAGATTAAGTGCTCCAGCAAAACCATGGAGTCCATGGATTAAGCGCTAGCATACTTATCTCTTTCTCTCTTTTGTGGTTTATTATCCACAGCCACCAAGCTCATCTCTTCATTGTCAAACCCAGAATAAAACAAATATATATACCAACACACTAGGTGCATTAGATCTATAGAAATCAAGCACCATTCAGCGTGGTTCCCATGTCTTGAATCACCCAAATCGCAAATCTGAATCAAAAATTACAATGGATTTCACTTTTCTATTCCAATGGAACTAGAAATTCATCCAAGGTTTTAAAAGGAACAAAAAAAAGCGATTTTGAGTCTTATTCATAACTAACAATGACTTAGAGAAGAAAAATGAGGCTTAGAGATGATGAGAAAAAAAATCTGAGCCCAGCAAAAACCATGGATCCAAAGACCAACAGCTTAGGAGCTTACTTACAGAGATTTCGTTTCTTCCCCTGGTAGTTCTTAACACACCTCACTTCCTTCCCTCATTGTCATAAAGGATCTATAAACATGGCTTGGAGAAAAGGCTGGGGCTTAAGAATGAAGAGAAAACATTGAGCTAAGCCTAAACCATTGAAATGGAGAGGCAGTTTTAAGCATCAGATGATTCTTTCAAGCCTCCATCCTTTCTCTTCATCGCCATCTGCTCTGATACCATGTGAGAATTGATGCAGAAATATGAACTAAGAGAATGAGAGAATTAAGAGAATAGATGCATAACACAAGTAAAGGAGAATGAGAGATTATGCAAATTAAACAAGAGAGAATAAGAGATTAATGTTAAATGTAAATAATTAAGGAGAATAGGTGATTAAGCAAGAACAATAGAGAGAGACCCTAAGGGCCATTTTAAGCCAAAGGAGGCGCAAATAATGATTAGGTTACAAGGGGAGGGGTTTCCTCCTTTTATAGTTGAAGGAGGAAGCCCTAAATAAAAAAACTGCAGCAATAATGAAACCGCAGCTTACAACACGGGATGAATAGTAATCTCGTGTCTCGGGATGAATAGTACCCGAGATGAATAGTATTCTATCTTCTTCGTGGAATGCCTTTTCTCAATAGATTCACGGGATGAATAGTAATCTTGGGTCTCGGGATGAATAGTACCCGAGATGAATAGTACCCGGTCTTCTTCACGGAATGCCTTTTCTCAATAAGGAGTTTAATCTCTCACAATAGCTTTGATATCTTCAAGAGCCACTATAGAGAACCATTGTATGCTATGTACTGGGTTTGGGTGATGAAACTTCTTGAAAGGCTTAAATTCAGCCTTTTAGAACTCTTGATGACGTGATTAAGCATGCTACCAAGGTGTAGATGCAAGTGAAAGTAAGAAATAAGCATTATAGCTTATACCATAGTTTTGTTAGTTCTTAAAATCTCACAGGTGTTTCTAATGGTGAATATGGGGAGTTGTAGCAAGAAGACACATCTGGAGGCTTAAACAACACCTATTGATGTGAATATGAAGAATCAATGGTTTCATTGACAAGGATTTGGCCATTACAAGCTGATAAACCTAAAACCAAAGTTATGACTCTTCAAGAAACAAATGAGAGTCAATAGAAGTGTTAAACTGTAGTCATAGGAGTTTAATTTCTCACAATAGCTTTGAGATGTTGAAGAGGCAATACACAAAGAGCCTTTTTATGCTCATTACAGGGTTTCAGTGATAAAACTTCATGAAAAGCTAAGATTCAGCCTTTTAGAACTCTTGATGACGTGATTAAGCATGCTACCAAGGTTTAGATGCAAGTGAAAGTAAGAAATAAGCATTATAGCTTATACCATAGTTTTGTTAGTTCTTAAAATCTCACAGGTGTTTCTAATGGTGAATATGGGGAGTTGTAGCAAGAAGAAACATCTGGAGGCTTAAACAACACCTATTGATGTGAATATGAAGAATCACTGGTTTCATTGACAAGGATTTATCCATTACAAGCTGATAAACCTAAAACCAAAGTTATGACTCTTCAAGATACAAATGAGAGTCAATAGAAGTGTTAAACTGTAGTCATAGGAGTTTAATCTCTCACAATAGCTTTGAGATGTTCAAGAGGCAATACACAAAGAGCCTTTTTATGCTCATTACAGGGTTTCAGTGATAAAACTTTATGAAAAGCTAAGATTCAGCCTTTTAGAACCCTTGATGACGTGATTAAGCATGCTACCAAGGTTTAGATGGAAGTCAAAGTAAGAAATAAGCATTATAGCTTATACCATAGTTTTGTTAGTTCTTAAAATCTCCTAGGAGTTTCTAATGGTGAATATGGGGAGTTGTAGCAAGAAAACACATCTGAATATTTAAACAACACCTATTGATTAGAATATGAAGAATCACTGGTTTCATTGACAAGGATTTGGCCATTACAAGCTGATAGACCTAAAACCAAAGTTATGACTCTTCAAGATACAAATGAGAGTGAATAGAAGAGTTGAAGTGTAGTCTTAGGAGTTTAATCTCTCACAATAGCTTTGATATCTTCAAGAGCCACTATAGAGAACCATTGTATGCTATGTACTGGGTTTGGGTGATGAAACTTCTTGAAAGGCTTAAATATAGCCTTTTAGAACTCTTGATGACGTGATTAAGCATGCTACCAAGGTGAAGATGTAAGTCAAAGTAAGAAATAAGCATTATAGCTTATACCATAGTTTTGTTAGGTCTTAAAATCTCATAGGAGTTTCTAATGGTGAATATGGGGAGTTGTAGCAAGAAGACACATCTGGAGGCTTAAACAACACCTATTGATGTGAATATGAAGACTCACTGGTTTCATTGACAAGGATTTGGCCATTACAAGCTGATAAACCTAAAACCAAAGTTATGAGTCTTCAAGATACAAATGAGAGTCAATAGAAGTAATGAAACTAGTCATAGGATTTTCATCTCTCACAATAGCTTTGAGATGTTCAAGAGGCAATACACAGAAAGCTTTTTCTTATGCTCAGTACTGGGTTTCAGTGATAAAACGTCATAAAAAGCTGAGATTCAGCCTTTTAGAACTCTTGATGACGTGATTAAGCATGCTACCAAGGTGTAGATGCAAGTGAAAGTAAGAAATAAGCATTATAGCTTATACCATAGTTTTGTTAGTTCTTAAAATCTCACAGGTGTTTCTAATGGTGAATATGGGGAGTTGTAGCAAGAAGACACATCCGGAGGCTTAAACAACACCTATTGATGTGAATATGAAGAATCACTGGATTCATTGACAAGGATTTGGCCATTACAAGCTGATAAACCTAAAACCAAAGTTATGACTCTTCAAGATACAAATGAGAGTCAATAGAAGTGTTAAACTATAGTCATAGGAGTTTAATCTCTCACAATAGCTTTGAGATGTTCAAGAGGCAATACACAAAGAGCCTTTTTATGCTCATTACAGGGTTTCAGTGATAAAACTTCATGAAAAGCTAAGATTCAGCCTTTTAGAACTCTTGATGACGTGATTAAGCATGCTACCAAGGTTTAGATGCAAATCAAAGTAAGAAATAAGCATTATAGCTTATACCATAGTTTTGTTAGTTCTTAAAATCTCATAGGAGTTTCTAATGGTGAATATGGGGAGTTGTAGCAAGAAAACACATCTGAATACTTCAACAACACCTATTGATATGAATATGAAGAATCACTGGTTTCATTGACAAGGATTTGGCCATTACAAGCTGATAGACCTAAAACCAAAGTTATGACTCTTCAAGATACAAATGAGAGTGAATAGAAGAGTTGAAGTGTAGTCTTAGGAGTTTAATCTCTCACAATAGCTTTGATATCTTCAAGAGCCACTATAGAGAACCATTGTATGCTATGTACTGGGTTTGGGTGATGAAACTTCTTGAAAGGCTTAAATATAGCCTTTTAGAACTCTTGATGACGTGATTAAGCATGCTACCAAGGTGAAGATGTAAGTCAAAGTAAGAAATAAGCATTATAGCTTATACCATAGTTTTGTTAGGTCTTAAAATCTCATAGGAGTTTCTAATGGTGAATATGGGGAGTTGTAGCAAGAAGACACATCTGGAGGCTTAAACAACACCTATTGATGTGAATATGAAGACTCACTGGTTTCATTGACAAGGATTTGGCCATTACAAGCTGATAAACCTAAAACCAAAGTTATGAGTCTTCAAGATACAAATGAGAGTCAATAGAAGTGTTAAACTGTAGTCATAGGAGTTTCATCTCTCACAATAGCTTTGAGATGTTCAAGAGGCAATACACAGAAAGCTTTTTCTTATGCTCAGTACTGGGTTTCAGTGATAAAACGTCATAAAAAGCTGAGATTCAGCCTTTTAGAACTCTTGATGACGTGATTAAGCATGCTACCAAGGTGTAGATGCAAGTGAAAGTAAGAAATAAGCATTATAGCTTATACCATAGTTTTGTTAGTTCTTAAAATCTCACAGGTGTTTCTAATGGTGAATATGGGGAGTTGTAGCAAGAAGACACATCCGGAGGCTTAAACAACACCTATTGATGTGAATATGAAGAATCACTGGATTCATTGACAAGGATTTGGCCATTACAAGCTGATAAACCTAAAACCAAAGTTATGACTCTTCAAGATACAAATGAGAGTCAATAGAAGTGTTAAACTATAGTCATAGGAGTTTAATCTCTCACAATAGCTTTGAGATGTTCAAGAGGCAATACACAAAGAGCCTTTTTATGCTCATTACAGGGTTTCAAAGTGATAAAACTTCATGAAAAGCTAAGATTCAGCCTTTTAGAACTCTTGATGACGTGATTAAGCATGCTACCAAGGTTTAGATGCAAATCAAAGTAAGAAATAAGCATTATAGCTTATACCATAGTTTTGTTAGTTCTTAAAATCTCATAGGAGTTTCTAATGGTGAATATGGGGAGTTGTAGCAAGAAAACACATCTGAATACTTCAACAACACCTATTGATATGAATATGAAGAATCACTGGTTTCATTGACAAGGATTTGGCCATTACAAGCTGATAGACCTAAAACCAAAGTTATGACTCTTTGAGATACAAATGAGAGTGAATAGAAGAGTTGAAGTGTAGTCTTAGGAGTTTAATCTCTCACAATAGCTTTGATATCTTCAAGAGCCACTATAGAGAACCATTGTATGCTATGTACTGGGTTTGGGTGATGAAACTTCTTAAAAGGCTTAAATTCAGCCTTTTAGAACTCTTGATGACGTGATTAAGCATGCTACCAAGGTGTAGATGCAAGTGAAAGTAAGAAATAAGCATTATAGCTTATACCATAGTTTTGTTAGTTCTTAAAATCTCACAGGTGTTTCTAATGGTGAATATGGGGAGTTGTAGGAAGAAGACACATCCGGAGGCTTAAACAACACCTATTGATGTGAATATGAAGAATCAATGGTTTCATTGACAAGGATTTGGCCATTACAAGCTGATAAACCTAAAACCAAAGTTATGACTCTTTAAGATACAAATGAGAGTCAATAGAAGTGTTAAACTGTAGTCATAGGAGTTTAATTTCTCACAATAGCTTTGAGATGTTGAAGAGGCAATACACAAAGAGCCTTTTTATGCTCATTACAGGGTTTCAGTGATAAAACTTCATGAAAAGCTAAGATTCAGCCTTTTAGAACTCTTGATGACGTGATTAAGCATGCTACCAAGGTTTAGATGCAAGTGAAAGTAAGAAATAAGCATTATAGCTTATACCATAGTTTTGTTAGTTCTTAAAATCTCACAGGAGTTTCTAATGGTGAATATGGGAAGTTGTAGCAAGAAGAAACATCTGGAGGCTTAAACAACACCTATTGATGTGAATATGGAGAATCACTGGTTTCATTGACAAGGATTTATCCATTACAAGCTGATAAACCTAAAACCAAAGTTATGACTCTTTAAGATACAAATGAGAGTCAATAGAAGTGTTAAACTGTAGTCATAGGAGTTTAATCTCTCACAATAGCTTTGAGATGTTCAAGAGGCAATACACAAAGAGCCTTTTTATGCTCATTACAGGGTTTCAGTGATAAAACTTCATGAAAAGCTAAGATTCAGCCTTTTAGAACTCTTGATGACGTGATTAAGCATGCTACCAAGGTTTAGATGCAAATCAAAGTAAGAAATAAGCATTATAGCTTATACCATAGTTTTGTTAGTTCTTAAAATCTCATAGGAGTTTCTAATGGTGAATATGGGGAGTTGTAGCAAGAAAACACATCTGAATACTTCAACAACACCTATTGATATGAATATGAAGAATCACTGGTTTCATTGACAAGGATTTGGCCATTACAAGCTGATAGACCTAAAACCAAAGTTATGACTCTTTGAGATACAAATGAGAGTGAATAGAAGAGTTGAAGTGTAGTCTTAGGAGTTTAATCTCTCACAATAGCTTTGATATCTTCAAGAGCCACTATAGAGAACCATTGTATGCTATGTACTGGGTTTGGGTGATGAAACTTCTTGAAAGGCTTAAATTCAGCCTTTTAGAACTCTTGATGACGTGATTAAGCATGCTACCAAGGTGTAGATGCAAGTGAAAGTAAGAAATAAGCATTATAGCTTATACCATAGTTTTGTTAGTTCTTAAAATCTCACAGGTGTTTCTAATGGTGAATATGGGGAGTTGTAGCAAGAAGACACATCTGGAGGCTTAAACAACTCCTATCGATGTGAATATGAAGAATCAATGGTTTCATTGACAAGGATTTGGCCATTACAAGCTGATAAACCTAAAACCAAAGTTATGACTCTTCAAGATACAAATGAGAGTCAATAGAAGTGTTAAACTGTAGTCATAGGAGTTTAATTTCTCACAATAGCTTTGAGATGTTCAAGAGGCAATACACAAAGAGCCTTTTTATGCTCATTACAGGGTTTCAGTGATAAAACTTCATGAAAAGCTGAGATTCAGCCTTTTAGAACTCTTGATGACGTGATTAAGCATGCTACCAAGGTTTAGATGCAAGTGAAAGTAAGAAATAAGCATTATAGCTTATACCATAGTTTTGTTAGTTCTTAAAATCTCACAGGAGTTTCTAATGGTGAATATGGGGAGTTATAGCAAGAAGAAACATCTGGAGGGTTAAACAACACCTATTGATGTGAATATGAAGAATCACTGGTTTCATTGACAAGGATTTATCCATTACAAGCTGATAAACCTAAAACCAAAGTTATGACTCTTTAAGATACAAATGAGAGTCAATAGAAGTGTTAAACTGTAGTCATAGGAGTTTAATCTCTCACAATAGCTTTGAGATGTTCAAGAGGCAATACACAAAGAGCCTTTTTATGCTCATTACAGGGTTTCAGTGATAAAACTTCATGAAAAGCTAAGATTCAGCCTTTTAGAACTCTTGATGACGTGATTAAGCATGCTACCAAGGTTTAGATGCAAATCAAAGTAAGAAATAAGCATTATAGCTTATACCATATTTTTGTTAGTTCTTAAAATCTCATAGGAGTTTCTAATGGTGAATATGGGGAGTTGTAGCAAGAAAACACATCTGAATACTTCAACAACACCTATTGATATGAATATGAAGAATCACTGGTTTCATTGACAAGGATTTGGCCATTACAAGCTGATAGACCTAAAACCAAAGTTATGACTCTTCAAGATACAAATGAGAGTGAATAGAAGAGTTGAAGTGTAGTCTTAGGAGTTTAATCTCTCACAATAGCTTTGATATCTTCAACAGCCACTATAGAGAACCATTGTATGCTATGTACTGGGTTTGGGTGATGAAACTTCTTGAAAGGCTTAAATTCAGCCTTTTAGAACTCTTGATGACGTGATTAAGCATGCTACCAAGGTGTAGATGCAAGTGAAAGTAAGAAATAAGCATTATAGCTTATACCATAGTTTTGTTAGTTCTTAAAATCTCACAGGTGTTTCTAATGGTGAATATGGGGAGTTGTAGCAAGAAGACACATCTGGAGGCTTAAACAACACCTATCGATGTGAATATGAAGAATCAATGGTTTCATTGACAAGGATTTGGCCATTACAAGCTGATAAACCTAAAGCCAAAGTTATGACTCTTCAAGATACAAATGAGAGTCAATAGAAGTGTTAAACTGTAGTCATAGGAGTTTAATTTCTCACAATAGATTTGAGATGTTCAAGAGGCAATACACAAAGAGCCTTTTTATGCTCATTACAGGGTTTCAGTGATAAAACTTCATGAAAAGCTGAGATTCAGCCTTTTAGAACTCTTGATGACGTGATTAAGCATGCTACCAAGGTTTAGATGCAAGTGAAAGTAAGAAATAAGCATTATAGCTTATACCATAGTTTTGTTAGTTCTTAAAATCTCACAGGAGTTTCTAATGGTGAATATGGGGAGTTATAGCAAGAAGAAACATCTGGAGGGTTAAACAACACCTATTGATGTGAATATGAAGAATCACTGGTTTCATTGACAAGCATTTATCCATTACAAGCTGATAAACCTAAAACCAAAGTTATGACTCTTCAAGATACAAATGAGAGTCAATAGAAGTGTTAAACTGTAGTCATAGGAGTTTAATCTCTCACAATAGCTTTGAGATGTTCAAGAGGCAATACACAAAGAGCCTTTTTATGCTCATTACAGGGTTTCAGTGATAAAACTTCATGAAAAGCTAAGATTCAGCCTTTTAGAACTCTTGATGACATGATTAAGCATGCTACCAAGGTTTAGATGCAAGTCAAAGTAAGAAATAAGCATTATAGCTTATACCATAGTTTTGTTAGTTCTTAAAATCTCATAGGAGTTTCTAATGGTGAATATGGGGAGTTGTAGCAAGAAAACACATCTGAATATTTAAACAACACCTATTGATTAGAATATGAAGAATCACTGGTTTCATTGACAAGGATATGGCCATTACAAGCTGATAGACCTAAAACCAAAGTTATGACTCTTCAAGATACAAATGAGAGTGAATAGAAGAGTTGAAGTGTAGTCTTAGGAGTTTAATCTCTCACAATAGCTTTGATATCTTCAAGAGCCACTATAGAGAACCATTGTATGCTATGTACTGGGTTTGGGTGATGAAACTTCTTGAAAGGCTTAAATATAGCCTTTTAGAACTCTTGATGACGTGATTAAGCATGCTACCAAGGTGAAGATGTAAGTCAAAGTAAGAAATAAGCATTATAGCTTATAACATAGTTTTGTTAGGGTCTTAAAAATCTCATAGGAGTTTCTAATGGTGAATATGGGGAGTTGTAGCAAGAAGACACATCTGGAGGCTTAAACAACACCTATTGATGTGAATATGAAGAATCACTGGTTTCATTGACAAGGATTTGGCCATTACAAGCTGATAAACCTAAAACCAAAGTTATGAGTCTTCAAGATACAAATGAGAGTCAATAGAAGTGTTAAACTGTAGTCATAGGGAGTTTAATCTCTCACAATAGCTTTGAGATGTTCAAGAGGCAATACATGAAAGCCTTTTCTTATGCTCAGTACTTGGGTTTCAGTGATAAAAGCGTCATAAAAAGCTGAGATTCAGCCTTTTAGAACTCTTGATGACGTGATTAAGCATGCTACCAAGGTGTAGATGCAAGTGAAAGTAAGAAATAAGCATTATAGCTTATACCATAGTTTTGTTAGTTCTTAAAATCTCACAGGTGTTTCTAATGGTGAATATGGGGAGTTGTAGCAAGAAGACACATCCGGAGGCTTAAACAACACCTATTGATGTGAATATGAAGAATCACTGGATTCATTGACAAGGATTTGGCCATTACAAGCTGATAAACCTAAAACCAAAGTTATGACTCTTCAAGATACAAATGAGAGTCAATAGAAATGTTAAACTGTAGTCATAGGAGTTTAATCTCTCACAATAGCTTTGAGATGTTCAAGAGGCAATACACAAAGGGCCTTTTTTATGCTCATTACAGGGTTTCACAGTGATAAAACTTCATGAAAAGCTGAGATTCAGCCTTTTAGAACTCTTGATGACGTGATTAAGCATGCTACCAAGGTTTAGATGCAAGTGAAAGTAAGAAATAAGCATTATAGCTTATACCATAGTTTTGTTAGTTCTTAAAATCTCACAGGAGTTTCTAATGGTGAATATGGGGAGTTATAGGAAGAAGAAACATCTGGAGGGTTAAACAACACCTATTGATGTGAATATGAAGAATCACTGGTTTCATTGACAAGGATTTATCCATTACAAGCTGATAAACCTAAAACCAAAGTTATGACTCTTTAAGATACAAATGAGAGTCAATAGAAGTGTTAAATCTGTAGTCATAGGGAGTTTAATCTCTCACAATAGCTTTGAGATGTTCAAGAGGCAATACACAAAGAGCCTTTTTATGCTCATTACAGGGTTTCAGTGATAAAACTTCATGAAAAGCTAAGATTCAGCCTTTTAGAACTCTTGATGACGTGATTAAGCATGCTACCAAGGTTTAGATGCAAATCAAAGTAAGAAATAAGCATTATAGCTTATACCATATTTTTGTTAGTTCTTAAAATCTCATAGGAGTTTCTAATGGTGAATATGGGGAGTTGTAGCAAGAAAACACATCTGAATACTTCAACAACACCTATTGATATGAATATGAAGAATCACTGGTTTCATTGACAAGGATTTGGCCATTACAAGCTGATAGACCTAAAACCAAAGTTATGACTCTTTAAGATACAAATGAGAGTGAATAGAAGAGTTGAAGTGTAGTCTTAGGAGTTTAATCTCTCACAATAGCTTTGATATCTTCAAGAGCCACTATAGAGAACCATTGTATGCTATGTACTGGGTTTGGGGGATGAAACTTCTTGGAAGGCTTAAATTCAGCCTTTTAGAACTCTTGATGACGTGATTAAGCATGCTACCAAGGTGTAGATGCAAGTGAAAGTAAGAAATAAGCATTATAGCTTATACCATAGTGTTGTTAGTTCTTAAAATCTCACAGGTGTTTCTAATGGTGAATATGGGGAGTTGTAGCAAGAAGACACATCTGGAGGCTTAAACAACACCTATCGATGTGAATATGATGAATCAATGGTTTCATTGACAAGGATTTGGCCATTACAAGCTGATAAACCTAAAGCCAAAGTTATGACTCTTCAAGATACAAATGAGAGTCAATAGAAGTGTTAAACTGTAGTCATAGGAGTTTAATTTCTCACAATAGCTTTGAGATGTTCAAGAGGCAATACTACAAAGAGCCTTTTTATGCTCATTACAGGGGTTTCAGTGATAAAACTTCATGAAAAGCTGAGATTCAGCCTTTTAGAACTCTTGATGACGTGATTAAGCATGCTACCAAGGTTTAGATGCAAGTGAAAGTAAGAAATAAGCATTATAGCTTATACCATAGTTTTGTTAGTTCTTAAAATCTCACAGGAGTTTCTAATGGTGAATATGGGGAGTTATAGCAAGAAGAAACATCTGGAGGGTTAAACAACACCTATTGATGTGAATATGAAGAATCACTGGTTTCATTGACAAGGATTTATCCATTACAAGCTGATAAACCTAAAACCAAAGTTATGACTCTTCAAGATATAAATGAGAGTCAATAGATGTGTTAAACTGTAGTCATAGGAGTTTAATCTCTCACAATAGCTTTGAGATGTTCAAGAGGCAATACACAAAGAGCCTTTTTATGCTCATTACAGGGTTTCAGTGATAAAACATCATGAAAAGCTAAGATTCAGCCTTTTAGAACTCTTGATGACATGATTAAGCATGCTACCAAGGTTTAGATGCAAGTCAAAGTAAGAAATAAGCATTATAGCTTATACCATAGTTTTGTTAGTTCTTAAAATCTCATAGGAGTTTCTAATGGTGAATATGGGGAGTTGTAGCAAGAAAACACATCTGAATATTTAAACAACACCTATTGATTAGAATATGAAGAATCACTGGTTTCATTGACAAGGATATGGCCATTACAAGCTGATAGACCTAAAACCAAAGTTATGACTCTTCAAGATACAAATGAGAGTGAATAGAAGAGTTGCAGTGCAGTCTTAGGAGTTTAATCTCTCACTAATAGCTTTGATATCTTCAAGAGCCACTATAGAGAACCATTGTATGCTATGTACTGGGTTTGGGTGATGAAACTTCTTGAAAGGCTTAAATATAGCCTTTTAGAACTCTTGATGACGTGATTAAGCATGCTACCAAGGTGAAGATGTAAGTCAAAGTAAGAAATAAGCATTATAGCTTATACCATAGTTTTGTTAGGTCTTAAAATCTCATAGGAGTTTCTAATGGTGAATATGGGGAGTTGTAGCAAGAAGACACATCTGGAGGCTTAAACAACACCTATTGATGTGAATATGAAGAATCACTGGTTTCATTGACAAGGAGTTGGCCATTACAAGCTCGATAAACCTAAAACCAAAGTTATGAGTCTTCAAGATACAAATGAGAGTCAATAGAAGTGTTAAACTGTAGTCATAGGAGTTTAATCTCTCACAATAGCTTTGAGATGTTCAAGAGGCAATACACAGAAAGCCTTTTCTTATGCTCAAGATTGGGTTTCAGTGATAAAAAGCGTCATAAAAAGCTGAGATTCAGCCTTTTAGAACTCTTGATGACGTGATTAAGCATGCTACCGAAGGTGTAGATGCAAGTGAAAGTAAGAAATAAGCATTATAGCTTATACCATAGTTTTGTTAGTTCTTAAAATCTCACAGGTGTTTCTAATGGTGAATATGGGGAGTTGTAGCAAGAAGACACATCCGGAGGCTTAAACAACACCTATTGATGTGAATATGAAGAATCACTGGAATTCATTGACAAGGATTTGGCCATTACAAGCTGATAAACCTAAAACCAAAGTTATGACTCTTCAAGATACAAATGAGAGTCAATAGAAATGTTAAAACTGTAGAATCATAGGAGTTTAATCTCTCACAATAGCTTTGAGATGTTCAAGAGGCAATACACAAAGAGCCTTTTTATGCTCATTACAGGGTTTCAGTGATAAAACTTCATGAAAAGCTGAGATTCAGCCTTTTAGAACTCTTGATGACGTGATTAAGCATGCTACCAAGGTTTAGATGCAAGTGAAAGTAAGAAATAAGCATTATAGCTTATACCATAGTTTTGTTAGTTCTTAAAATCTCACAGGAGTTTCTAATGGTGAATATGGGGAGTTATAGGAAGAAGAAACATCTGGAGGGTTAAACAACACCTATTGATGTGAATATGAAGAATCACTGGTTTCATTGACAAGGATTTATCCATTACAAGCTGATAAACCTAAAACCAAAGTTATGACTCTTTAAGATACAAATGAGAGTCAATAGAAGTGTTAAACTGTAGTCATAGGAGTTTAATCTCTCACAATAGCTTTGAGATGTTCAAGAGGCAATACACAAAGAGCCTTTTTATGCTCATTACAGGGTTTCAGTGATAAAACTTCATGAAAAGCTAAGATTCAGCCTTTTAGAACTCTTGATGACGTGATTAAGCATGCTACCAAGGTTTAGATGCAAATCAAAGTAAGAAATAAGCATTATAGCTTATACCATATTTTTGTTAGTTCTTAAAATCTCATAGGAGTTTCTAATGGTGAATATGGGGAGTTGTAGCAAGAAAACACATCTGAATACTTCAACAACACCTATTGATATGAATATGAAGAATCACTGGTTTCATTGACAAGGATTTGGCCATTACAAGCTGATAGACCTAAAACCAAAGTTATGACTCTTTAAGATACAAATGAGAGTGAATAGAAGAGTTGAAGTGTAGTCTTAGGAGTTTAATCTCTCACAATAGCTTTGATATCTTCAAGAGCCACTATAGAGAACCATTGTATGCTATGTACTTGGGGTTTGGGGGATGAAACTTCTTGGAAGGCTTAAATTCAGCCTTTTAGAACTCTTGATGACGTGATTAAGCATGCTACCAAGGTGTAGATGCAAGTGAAAGTAAGAAATAAGCATTATAGCTTATACCATAGTGTTGTTAGTTCTTAAAATCTCACAGGTGTTTCTAATGGTGAATATGGGGAGTTGTAGCAAGAAGACACATCTGGAGGCTTAAACAACACCTATCGATGTGAATATGAAGAATCAATGGTTTCATTGACAAGGATTTGGCCATTACAAGCTGATAAACCTAAAGCCAAAGTTATGACTCTTCAAGATACAAATGAGAGTCAATAGAAGTGTTAAACTGTAGTCATAGGAGTTTAATTTCTCACAATAGCTTTGAGATGTTCAAGAGGCAATACACAAAGAGCCTTTTTATGCTCATTACAGGGTTTCAGTAAGATAAAACCTCATGAAAAGGTGAGATTCAGCCTTTTAGAACTCTTGATGACGTGATTAAGCATGCTACCAAGGTTTAGATGCAAGTGAAAGTAAGAAATAAGCATTATAGCTTATACCATAGTTTTGTTAGTTCTTAAAATCTCACAGGAGTTTCTAATGGTGAATATGGGGAGTTATAGCAAGAAGAAACATCTGGAGGGTTAAACAACACCTATTGATGTGAATATGAAGAATCACTGGTTTCATTGACAAGGATTTATCCATTACAAGCTGATAAACCTAAAACCAAAGTTATGACTCTTCAAGATATAAATGAGAGTCAATAGAAGTGTTAAACTGTAGTCATAGGAGTTTAATCTCTCACAATAGCTTTGAGATGTTCAAGAGGCAATACACAAAGAGCCTTTTTATGCTCATTACAGGGTTTCAGTGATAAAACTTCATGAAAAGCTAAGATTCAGCCTTTTAGAACTCTTGATGACATGATTAAGCATGCTACCAAGGTTTAGATGCAAGTCAAAGTAAGAAATAAGCATTATAGCTTATACCATAGTTTTGTTAGTTCTTAAAATCTCATAGGAGTTTCTAATGGTGAATATGGGGAGTTATAGCAAGAAAACACATCTGAATGCTTAAACAACACCTATTGATATGAATATGAAGAATCACTGGTTTCATTGACAAGGATATGGCCATTACAAGCTGATAGACCTAAAACCAAAGTTATGACTCTTCAAGATACAAATGAGAGTGAATAGAAGAGTTGAAGTGTAGTCTTAGGAGTTTAATCTCTCACAATAGCTTTGATATCTTCGAGAGCCACTATAGAGAACCGTTGTAGGCTATGTACTGGGTTTGGGTGATGAAACTTCTTGAAAGGCTTAAATATAGCCTTTTAGAACTCTTGATGACGTGATTAAGCATGCTACCAAGGTGAAGATGTAAGTCAAAGTAAGAAATAAGCATTATAGCTTATACCATAGTTTTGTTAGGTCTTAAAATCTCATAGGAGTTTCTAATGGTGAATATGGGGGAGTTGTAGCAAGAAGACACATCTGGAGGCTTAAACAACACCTATTGATGTGAATATGAAGAATCACTGGTTTCATTGACAAGGATTTGGCCATTACAAGCTGATAAACCTAAAACCAAAGTTATGAGTCTTCAAGATACAAATGAGAGTCAATAGAAGTGTTAAACTGTAGTCATAGGAGTTTAATCTCTCACAATAGCTTTGAGATGTTCAAGAGGCAATACACAGAAAGCCTTTTTTTATGCTCAAGATCTTGGGTTTCAAGTGATAAAAGCGTCATAAAAAGCTGAGATTCAGCCTTTTAGAACTCTTGATGACGTGATTAAGCATGCTACCAAGGTGTAGATGCAAGTGAAAGTAAGAAATAAGCATTATAGCTTATACCATAGTTTTGTTAGTTCTTAAAATCTCACAGGTGTTTCTAATGGTGAATATGGGGCGTTGTAGCAAGAAGACACATCCGAGGCTTAAACAACACCTATTGATGTGAATATGAAGAATCACTGGATTCATTGACAAGGATTTGGCCATTACAAGCTGATAAACCTAAAAAACAAAGTTATGACTCTTCAAGATACAAATGAGAGTCAATAGAAATGTTAAACTGAAGTCATAGGAGTTTAATCTCTCACAATAGCTTTGAGATGTTCAAGAGGCAATACAAAAGAGCCTTTTTATACTCATTACAGGGTTTCAGTGATAAAACTTCATGAAAAGCTAAGATTCAGCCTTTTAGAACTCTTGATGACGTGATTAAGCATGCTACCAAGGTTTAGATGCAAATCAAAGTAAGAAATAAGCATTATAGCTTATACCATAGTTTTGTTAGTTCTTAAAATCTCATAGGAGTTTCTAATGGTGAATATGGGGAGTTGTAGCAAGAAAACACATCTGAATACTTCAACAACACCTATTGATATGAATATGAAGAATCACTGGTTTCATTGACAAGGATTTGGCCATTACAAGCTGATAGACCTAAAACCAAAGTTATGACTCTTCAAGATACAAATGAGAGTGAATAGAAGAGTTGAAGTGTAGTCTTAGGAGTTTAATCTCTCACTGTTAAAAGGGAGCAACCACACACCTCTCCACCATTAAACATTGTTGGCCTGGAGAAAGACCCAAGAGGAGAGCCCAAAGAAGACAAGTCCAATTAGGTCCATTGAGGTTTAAACAAGCCCAATAGGTGGAAGAAAGCACACAAGCATGTCAAGGAAAGCCCAATAGAAAGAAGAAGGCACACAAGCATGTTATGAAAGTCAACAAAGGCTGTATGATATTTTTCTAAACAATCGGTGCTTCTTGTTGTTTCTCTTTGCTGTTTTGTTTTATCTCATGTATATATAATTAGGTTATGTAATCGGAACAAAAAAAAACTGAAGGAAAAATTGTTCACCCTTTGTAAAAAAAAAATCAAAGTTCAGCTTTAAGAAAAAACAAATGATTTTCTTCTTGTTTTGCTGATCTTCAAACAAATTTCACTCAAAATCTACACTCACAATAGCTTTGATATCTTCAAGAGCCACTATAGAGAACCATTGTATGCTATGTACTGGGTTTGGGTGATGAAACTTCTTGAAAGGCTTAAATTCAGCCTTTTAGAACTCTTGATGACGTGATTAAGCATGCTACCAAGGTGATGATGTAAGTCCAAGTAAGAAATAAGTATTATAGCTTATAACATAGTTTTGTTAGTTTTTAAAATCTCATCGGAGTTTCTAATGGTGAATATGGGGAGTTGTAGCAAGAAGACACATCTGGAGGCTTAAACAACACCTATTGATGTGAATATGAAGACTCACTGGTTTCATTGACAAGGATTTGGCCATTACAAGCTGATAAACCTAAAACCAAAGTTATGACTCTTCAAGATACAAATGAGAGTCAATAGAAGTGTTAAACTGTAGTCATAGGAGTTTAATTTCTCACAATAGCTTTGAGATGTTCAACAGGCAATACACAAAGAGCCTTTTTATGCTCACTACAGGATTTCAGTGATAAAACTTCATGAAAAGCTGAGATTCAGCCTTTTAGAACTCTTGATGACGTGATTAAGCATGCTACCAAGGTTTAGATGCAAGTGAAAGTAAGAAATAAGCATTATAGCTTATACCATAGTTTTGTTAGTTCTTAAAATCTCACAGGAGTTTCTAATGGTGAATATGGGGAGTTGTAGCAAGAAGAAACATCTGGAGGCTTAAACAACACCTATTGATGTGAATATGAAGAATCACTGGTTTCATTGACAAGGATTTATCCATTACAAGCTGATAAACCTAAAACCAAAGTTATGACTCTTCAAGATACAAATGAGAGTTAATAGAAGTGTTAAACTGTAGTCATAGGAGTTTAATCTCTCACAATAGCTTTGAGATGTTCAAGAGGCAATACACAAAGAGCCTTTTTATGCTCATTACATGGTTTCAGTGATAAAACTTCATGAAAAGCTAAGATTCAGCCTTTTAGAACTCTTGATGACGTGATTAAGCATGCTACCAAGGTTTAGATGCAAGTCAAAGTAAGAAATAAGCATTATAGCTTATACCATAGTTTTGTTAGTTCTTAAAATCTCATAGGAGTTTCTAATGGTGAATATGGGGAGTTGTAGCAAGAAAACACATCTGAATATTTAAACAACACCTATTGATATGAATATGAAGAATCACTGGTTTCATTGACAAGGATTTGGCCATTACAAGCTGATAGACCTAAAACCAAAGTTATGACTCTTCAAGATACAAATGAGAGTGAATAGAAGAGTTGAAGTGTAGTCTTAGGAGTTTAATCTCTCACAATAGCTTTGATATCTTCAAGAGCCACTATAGAGAACCATTATATGCTATGTACTGGGTTTGGGTGATGAAACTTCTTGAAAGGCTTAAATATAGCCTTTTAGAACTCTTGATGACGTGATTAAGCATGCTACCAAGGTGAAGATGTAAGTCAAAGTACGAAATAAGCATTATAGCTTATACCATAGTTTTGTTAGGTCTTAAAATCTCATACGAGTTTCTAATGGTGAATATGGGGAGTTGTAGCAAGAAGACACATCTGGAGGCTTAAACAACACCTACTGATGTGAATATGAAGACTCACTGGTTTCATTGACAAGGATTTGGCCATTACAAGCTGATAAACCTAAAACCAAAGTTATGAGTCTTCAAGATACAAATGAGAGTCAATAGAAGTGTTAAACTGTAGTCATAGGAGTTTAATCTCTCACAATAGCTTTGAGATGTTCAAGAGGCAATACACAGAAAGCCTTTTCTTATGCTCAGTACTGGGTTTCAGTGATAAAAGGGTCATAAAAAAGCTGAGATTCAGCCTTTTAGAACTCTTGATGACGTGATTAAGCATGCTACCAAGGTGTAGATGCAAGTGAAAGTAAGAAATAAGCATTATAGCTTATACCATAGTTTTGTTAGTTCTTAAAATCTCACAGGTGTTTCTAATGGTGAATATCGGGAGTTGTAGCAAGAAGACACATCCGGAGGCTTAAACAACACCTATTGATGTGAATATGAAGAATCACTGGATTCATTGACAAGGATTTGGCCATTACAAGCTGATAAACCTAAAACCAAAGTTATGACTCTTCAAGATACAAATGAGAGTCAATAGAAATGTTAAACTGTAGTCATAGGAGTTTAATCTCTCACAATAGCTTTGAGATGTTCAAGAGGCAATACACAAAGAGCCTTTTTATACTCATTACAGGGTTTCAGTGATAAAACTTCATGAAAAGCTAAGATTCAGCCTTTTAGAACTCTTGATGACGTGATTAAGCATGCTACCAAGGTTTAGATGCAAATCAAAGTAAGAAATAAGCATTATAGCTTATACCATAGTTTTGTTAGTTCTTAAAATCTCATAGGAGTTTCTAATGGTGAATATGGGGAGTTGTAGCAAGAAAACACATCTGAATACTTCAACAAGACCTATTGATATGAATATGAAGAATCACTGGTTTCATTGACAAGGATTTGGCCATTACAAGCTGATAGACCTAAAACCAAAGTTATGACTCTTCA
>CM051379.1:318956-405746 GCA_028015245.1 Cardamine occulta
GTTGTAAGAGATTCGCCTTTGACTACGGTTCAACACTTGATTTACTCTTATTTGCATCCCGAAGGTTAAGTAAATCCGTTTATAGGTGATTCAACTTGAAAATACCCAAACCCTTGTCAATAAAACCATTGATTCTTCATATTAATAGGTGTTGTTTAGCTTCCATATGTGTCTTCTTAAAAGCGCCCTTATTCACCATTAGAAACTCCTATGAGATTCTTAGAACTAACAGAACTATTGGATAAGCTATAATGCTTGTTTCTTACTTTGATTTGCTTCTTCACCTTTCTTGAACATCTCAAAGCAGTTGTAAGAGATTCACCGACTTTGACTACACTTCAACACTTCGATTCACTCTTATTTGCATCCTGAAGGTTCATAACTCCGTTTAAGGTGAATTAGGTTAAAAAGGCCAAATCCTTGTCAATGAAACCATTGATTCTTCTCATTCACATCAATAGGTGTTGTTTAACCCTCCATATGTGTCTTTTAGCTAAAACGCCTCTTATTTACCATTAGAAACTCCTATGAGATTCCTAGAACTAACAAAATTATGGGATAAGCTATAATGCTTGTTTCTTACTTTGATTTTCTTCTACACCTTTCTTGAACATCTCAAAACAGTTGTAAGAGATTCACTGCCTTAGACTACACTTCAACACTTCGATTCACTCTTATTTGCATCTTGAAGGTTCGTAACTCCGTGTAAAGTGAATCAGGTTGAAAATGGCCAAATCCTTGTCAATGAAACCATTGATTCTTCATATTCACATTAATAGGTGTTTGTTTAACCCTCCATATGTGTCTTCTTGCTACAGCACTCCATATTCACCGTTAGAAACTCCTCTGAGATTTCTAGAACTAACGGAACTAGGGGATAAGCGATAATGCTTGTTTTTTACTTGGATTTGCTTCTACCCCTTTCGTGAACATCTCAATGTAGTTGTAAGAGCTTCACCGCCTTTGACTATACTTCAACACTTGATTCACTCTTATTTGCATCCTTGAAGGTTCATAACTCCCGTTTATATGTGATTCAACTTGAAAATGGCCAAAGCCTTGTCAATGAAATCATTGATTCTTCATATTCACATCAATAGGTGTTGTTTAAGCCTCAATATGTTTCTTCTTGCTACAACGCCCCTTATTCACCATTAGAAACTCCTGTGAGATTCCTAGAACTAACAGAACTATAGGATAAGCTATAATGCTTATTTCTTACTTTGATTTGCTTTTACACCTTTCTTGAACATCTCAAAGCAGTTGTAAGAGATTCACCGCCTTTGACTACAGTTCAACACTTCGATTTACTCTTATTTGCATCCTGAAGGTTCGTAAATCCATTTATAGGTGATTCAACTTGAAAATGCCCAAATCCTTGTCAATGAAACCATTGATTCTTCATATTCAATAGGTGTTGTTTAAGCTTCCATATGTGTCTTCTTGCTAAAACGCCCCTTATTCACCATTAGAAACTCCTATGAGATTCTTAGAACTAAGAGAACTATGGGATAAGCTATAATGCTTGTTTCTTACTTTGATTTTCTTCTACACCTTTCTTGAACATCTCAAAACAGTTGTAAGAGATTCACTGCCTTAGACTACACTTCAACACTTCGATTCACTCTTATTTGCATCTTGAAGGTTCATAACTCCGTGTAAAGTGAATCAGGTTAAAAATGGCCAAATCCTTGTCAATGAAACCATTGATTCTTCATATTCACATCAATAGGTGTTGTTTAACCCTTCATATGTGTCTTCTAGCTAAAACGCCCCTTATTCACCATTAAAAACTCCTATGAGATTTCTAGAACTAACAAAACTATGGGATAAGCTATAATGCTTGTTTTTTACTTTGATTTGCTTCTACCCCTTTCTTGAACATCGCAATGTAGTTGTAATAGATTCACCGCCTTTGACTATACTTCAACACTTCGATTCACTCTTATTTGCATCCTAACGGTTCATAACTCCGTTTATATGTGATTCAACTTGAAAATGGCCAAATCCTTGTCAATGAAATCATTGATTCTTCATATTCACATCAATAGGTGTTGTTTAACGCCAATATGTTTCTTCTTCTACAAGCGCCCTTATTCACCATTAGAAACTCTGTGAGATTCCTAGAACTAACAGAACTATGGGATAAGCTATAATGCTTATTTCTTACTTTGATTTGCTTTTACACATTTTTTGAACATCTCGAAGCAGTTGTAAGAGATTCACCGCCTTTACTACACTTCAACACTTGATTCACTCTTATTTGCATCCTGAAGGTTCATAACTCCGTTTATAGGTGATTCAACTTGAAAATGCCTAAATCCTTGTCAATGAAACCATTGATTCTTCATATTCAATAGGTGTTGTTTAAGCTTCCATATGTGTCTTCTTGCTAAACGCCCTTATTCACCATTAGAAACTCCTATGAGATTCTTAGAACTAACGAGAACTATGGGATAAGCTATAATGCTTATTTCTTACTTTGATTTTCTTCTACACCTTTCTTGAACATCTCAAAGCAGTTATAAAAGATTCACTGCCTTAGACTACATTTCAACACTTTGATTGATTCTTATTTGCATATTGAAGGTTAATAACTCCGTTTAAAGTGAATCAGGTTGAAAATGGCCAAATCTTTGTCAATGATACCATTGATTCTTCATATTCACATTAATAGGTGTTTGTTTTAACCCTCCATATGTGTCTTCTCTAAAACGCCCCTTATTCACCATTAGAAACTCCTATGAGATTTCTAGAACTAACAAAACTATGGTATAAGCTATAATGCTTTTTTTTTTACTTTGATTTTTCTACCCTTTCTTGAAAATCTCAATGTAGTTGTAATAGATTCACCTTTGACTAACTTCCTTGCTTGATTCACTCTTATTTGCATCCTAACGGTTCATAACTCCGTTTATATGTGATTCACTTGAAAATGGCCAAATCCTTGTCAATGAAATCATTGATTCTTCATATTCACATCAATAGGTGTTGTTTAAGCCTCCATATGTTTCTTCTTGCTAACGCCCTTATTCACCATTAGAAACTCTCTTGAGATTCCTAGAACTAACAGAACTATAGGATAAGCTATAATGCTTATTTCTTACTTTGATTTGCTTTTACACCTTTCTTGAACATCTCAAAGCAGTTGTAAGAGATTCACCGCCTTTATTCTGACTTCAACACTTCGATTTACTCTTATTTGCATCCTGAAGGTTCGTAAATCCGTTTATAGGTGATTCAACTTGAAAATGCCCAAATCCTTGTCAATAAAACCATTGATTCTTCATATTCAATAGGTGTTGTTTAAGCTTCCATATGTGTCTTCTTGCTAAAACGCCCCTTATTCACCATTAGAAACTCCTATGAGATTCTTAGAACTAACAGAACTATGGGATAAGCTATAATGCTTGTTTCTTACTTTGATTTTCTTCTTCACCTTTCTTGAACATCTCAAAACAGTTGTAAGAGATTCACTGCCTTAGACTACACTTCAACACTTTGATTCACTCTTATTTGCATCTTGAAGGTTCGTAACTCCGTGTAAAGTGAATCAGGTTGAAAATGGCCAAATCCTTGTCAATGAAACCATTGATTCTTCATATTCACATTAATAGGTGTTTGTTTAACCCTCCATATGTGTCTTCTACCTAAAACACCCCTTATTCACCATTAGAAACTCCTATGAGATTTCTAGAACTAACAAAACTATGGGATAAGCTATAATGCTTGTTTTTTACTTTGATTTGCTTTTACCCCTTTCTGGAACATCTCAATGTAGTTGTAAGAGATTCACCGCCTTTGACTACACTTCCACACTTTGATTCACTCTTATTTGCATCCTAACGGTTCATAACTCCGTTTATATGTGATTCAACTTGAAAATGGCCAAATCCTTGTCAATGAAATCATTGATTCTTCATATTCACATCAATAGGTGTTGTTTAAGCCTCAATATGTTTCTTCTTGCTACAACGCCCCTTATTCACCATTAGAAACTCCTGTGAGATTCCTAGAACTAACACAACTATAGGATAAGCTATAATGCTTATTTCTTACTTTGATTTGCTTTTACACCTTTCTTGAACATCTCAAAGCAGTTGTAAGAGATTCACCGCCTTTGACTACAGTTCAACACTTCGATTTACTCTTATTTGCATCCTGAAGGTTCGTAAATCCATTTATAGGTGATTCAACTTGAAAATGCCCAAATCCTTGTCAATGAAACCATTGATTCTTCATATTCAATAGGTGTTGTTTAAGCTTCCATATGTGTCTTCTTGCTAAAACGCCCCTTATTCACCATTAGAAACTCCTATGAGATTCTTAGAACTAACAGAACTATGGGATAAGCTATAATGCTTGTTTCTTACTTTGATTTTCTTCTACACCTTTCTTGAACATCTCAAAACAGTTGTAAGAGATTCACTGCCTTAGACTACACTTCAACACTTCGATTCACTCTTATTTGCATCTTGAAGGTTCGTAACTCCGTGTAAAGTGAATCAGGTTGAAAATGGCCAAATCCTTGTCAATGAAACCATTGATTCTTCATATTCACATTAATAGGTGTTTGTTTAACCCTCCATATGTGTCTTCTACCTAAAACACCCCTTATTCACCATTAGAAACTCCTATGAGATTTCTAGAACTAACAAAACTATGGGATAAGCTATAATGCTTGTTTTTTACTTTGATTTGCTTTTACCCCTTTCTGGAACATCTCAATGTAGTTGTAAGAGATTCACCGCCTTTGACTATACTTCAACACTTCGATTCACTCTTATTTGCATCCTAACGGTTCATAACTCCATTTAAGGTGATTCAACTTGAAAATGGCCAAATCCTTGTCAATGAAATCATTGATTCTTCATATTCACATCAATAGGTGTTGTTTAAGCCTCAATATGTTTCTTCTTGCTACAACGCCCCTTATTCACCATTAGAAACTCCTGTGAGATTCCTAGAACTAACAGAACTATAGGATAAGCTATAATGCTTATTTCTTACTTTGATTTGCTTTTACACCTTTCTTGAACATCTCAAAGCAGTTGCAAGAGATTCACTGCTTGACTCTGATTCAACACTTGATTTACTCTTATTTGCAGCCTGAAGGTTCGTAACTCCATTTATAGTTGATTCAACCTGAAAATGCCTAAATCCTTGTCAGTGAAACCATTGATTCTTCATATCCAATAGGTGTTGTTTACGCTTCCATATGTGTCTTCTTGCTAAACGCCCTTATTCACCATTAGAAACTCCTATGAGATTCTTAGAACTAATGAGAACTATGGGATAAGCTATAATGCTTGTTTCTTACTTTGATTTTTCTTCTACACCTTTCTTGAACATCTCAAAGCAGTTGTAAGAGATTCACTGCCTTGACTACACTTCAACACTTTGATTCACTCTTATTTGCATCTTGAAGGTTCATAACTTTCCGTTTAAAGTGAATCAGGTTGAAAATGGCCAAATCCTTGTCAATGAAACCATTGATTCTTCATATTCACATCAATAGGTGTTTGTTTAACCCTCCATATGTGTCTCCTAAAACCCCTTATTCACCATTACAATCTCCTATGACATTCCTAGAACTAACAAAACTATGGGATAAGCTATAATGCTTATTTTTTTACTTTGATTTGCTTCTACCCTTTCTTGAAAATCTCAATGTAGTTGTAATAGATTCACATGACTATACTTCAACACTTGATTCACTCTTATTTGCATCCTAACGGTTCATAACTCCGTTTATATGTGATTCAACTTGAAAATGGCCAAATCCTTGTCAATGAAACCATTGATTCTTCATATTCACATCAATAGGTGTTGTTTAAGCCTCAATATGTTTCTTCTTGCTACGCCCTTATTCACCATTAGAAACTCCTGTGAGATTCCTAGAACTAACAGAACTATAGGATAAGCTATAATGCTTATTTCTTACTTTGATTTGCTTTTACCTTTCTTGAACATCTCAAAGCAGTTGTAAGAGATTCACCGCCTTGACTCTTGATTCAACTTTGATTTACTCTTATTTGCATCACGAAGGTTAATAAATCCATTTATAGGTGATTCAACTTGAAAATGCCCAAATCCTTGTCCATGAAACCATTGATTCTTCATATTCACATAGATACGTGTTGTTTAACCCTCCATGTGTGTCTTCTAGCCACAACGCCCCTTATTCACCATTACAAACTCCTATGAGATTCCTATGACTAACAGAACTATGGGATCAGCTATAATGCTTGTTTCTTACTTTGATTTTCTTATACACCTTTCTTGAACATCTCAAAGCAGTTGTAATAGATTCACTTCTTTTGACTACACTTCAACACTTCTATTCACTCTTATTTGCATCTTGAAGGTTTATAACTCCGTTTATAGGTGAATCAGGTTAAAAATGCCCAAATCCTTGTCAATGAAACCATTGATTCTTCATATTCACATCAATAGGTGTTGTTTAAGCCTTAATATGTTTCTTACCTAAAACACCCTTATTCACCATTAGAAACTCCTATGAGATTCCTAGAACAAACAAAACTAGGGGATAGGCTGTAATGCTAGTTTTTTACTTTGATGTGCTTTTACCCTTTCTTGAACATCTCAATGTAGTTGTAAAGATTTTCACCTTTGACTATACTTCAACACTTCGATTCACTCTTATTTGCATCCTAACGGTTCATAACTCCGTTTATATGTGATTCAACTTGAAAATGGCCAAATCCTTGTCAATGAAATCATTGATTCTTCATATTCACATCAATAGGTGTTGTTTAAGCCACAATATGTTTCTTCTTGCTACAACGCCCCTTATTCACCATTAGAAACTCCTGTGAGATTCCTAGAACTAACACAACTATAGGATAAGCTATAATGCTTATTTCTTACTTTGATTTGCTTTTACACCTTTCTTGAACATCTCAAAGCAGTTGTAAGAGATTCACCGCCTTTGACTACAGTTCAACACTTCGATTTACTCTTATTTGCATCCTGAAGGTTCGTAAATCCATTTATAGGTGATTCAACTTGAAAATGCCCAAATCCTTGTCAATGAAACCATTGATTCTTCATATTCAATAGGTGTTGTTTAAGCTTCCATATGTGTCTTCTTGCTAAAACGCCCCTTATTCACCATTAGAAACTCCTATGAGATTCTTAGAACTAACAGAACTATGGGATAAGCTATAATGCTTGTTTCTTACTTTGATTTTCTTCTTCACCTTTCTTGAACATCTCAAAACAGTTGTAAGAGATTCACTGCCTTAGACTACACTTCAACACTTTGATTCACTCTTATTTGCATCTTGAAGGTTCGTAACTCCGTGTAAAGTGAATCAGGTTGAAAATGGCCAAATCCTTGTCAATGAAACCATTGATTCTTCATATTCACATCAATAGGTGTTGTTTAAGCCTCTATATGTGTTTTCTACCTAAAACACCCCTTATTCACCATTAGAAACTCCTATGAGATTTCTAGAACTAACAAAACTATGGGATAAGCTATAATGCTTGTTTTTTACTTTGATTTGCTTTCTCCCCTTTCTTGAACATCTCAATGCAGTTGTAAGAGATTCACGTTTTGACTATACTTCAACACTTGATTCACTCTTATTTGCATCCTAACGGTTCATAACTCCGTTTATATGTGATTCAACTTGAAAATGGCCAAATCCTTGTCAATGAAATCATTGATTCTTCATATTCACATCAATAGGTGTTGTTTAAGCCTCAATATGTTTCTTCTTGCTACAACGCCCCTTACTCACCATTAGAAACTCCTGTGAGATTCCTAGAACTAACAGAACTATAGGATAAGCTATAATGCTTATTTCTTACTTTGATTTGCTTTTACACCTTTCTTAAACATCTCAAAGCAGTTGTAAGAGATTCACCGCCTTTGACTACAGTTCAACACTTCGATTTACTCTTATTTGCATCCTGAAGGTTCATAGCTCCGTTTATAGGTGATTCAACTTGAAAATGCCCAAATCCTTGTCAATGAAACCATTGATTCTTCATATTCAATAGGTGTTGTTTAAGCTTCCATATGTGTCTTCTTGCTAAAGCCCTTATTCACCATTAGAAACTCCTATGAGATTCTTAGAACTAACAGAACTATGGGATAAGCTATAATGCTTGTTTCTTACTTTGATTTATCTTCTACACCTTTCTTGAACATCTCAAATCAATTGTAAGAGATTCAACTCCATTGACTACACTTCAACACTTCGATTCACTCTTATTTGCATCTTGAAGGTTCGTAACTCCGTGTAAAGTGAATCAGGTTGAAAATGGCCAAATCCTTGTCAATGAAACCATTGATTCTTCATATTCACATTAATAGGTGTTTGTTTAACCCTCCATATGTGTCTTCTACCTAAAACACCCCTTATTCACCATTAGAAACTCCTATGAGATTTCTAGAACTAACAAAACTATGGGATAAGCTATAATGCTTGTTTTTTACTTTGATTTGCTTTTACCCCTTTCTGGAACATCTCAATGTAGTTGTAAGAGATTCACCGCCTTTGACTATACTTCAACACTTTGATTCACTCTTATTTGCATCCTAACGGTTCATAACTCCGTTTATATGTGATTCAACTTGAAAATGGCCAAATCCTTGTCAATGAAATCATTGATTCTTCATATTCACATCAATAGGTGTTGTTTAAGCCTCAATATGTTTCTTCTTGCTAGCGCCCTTATTCACCATTAGAAACTCCTGTGAGATTCCTAGAACTAACAGAACTATAGGATAAGCTATAATGCTTATTTCTTACTTTGATTTGCTTCTACACCTTTCTTGAACATCTCAAAGCAGTTGTAAGAGATTCACCGCCTTTGACTACAGTTCAACACTTCGATTTACTCTTATTTGCATCCTGAAGGTTCATAACTCCGTTTATAGGTGAATCAGCTTGAAAATGGCCAAATCCTTGTCAATGAAACCATTGATTCTTCATATTCACATCAATAGGTGTTGTTTAAGCCTCCCATATGTGTCTTCTTTGCTAAGCCCTTATTCACCATTAGAAACTCCTATGAGATTCTTAGAACTAACAGAACTATGGGATAAGCTATAATGCTTGTTTCTTACTTTGATTTTCTTCTACACCTTTCTTGAACATCTCAAAACAGTTGTAAGAGATTCACTGCCTTACACTTCAACACTTGATTCACTCTTATTTGCATCTTGAAGGTTCATAACTTCCGTTTAAAGGTGAATCAGGTTGAAAATGGCCAAATCCTTGTCAATGAAACCATTGATTCTTCATATTCGCATCAATAGGTGTTGTTTAACCCTCCATATGTGTCTTCTACCTAAAACGCCCTTATTCACCATTAGAAACTCCTATGAGATTTCCTAGAACTAACAAAACTATGGGATAAGCTATAATGCTTGTTTTTTACTTTGATTTGCTTTTACCCTTTCTTGAACATCTCAAAGCAGTTGTAAGAGATTCACCGCCTTTGACTACCTTCAACACTTGATTCACTCTTATTTGCATCCTAACGGTTCATAACTCCATTTCTAGGTGAATAAGGTTGAAAATGGCCAAATCCTTGACAATGAAACCATTAATTGTTCATTTTCACATCAATAGGTGTTGTTTAAGCTTCCATATGTTTCTTATTGCTAAAACGCCCCTTACTTACCATTAGCAACTCCTATGAGATTCCTAGAACTAACAGAACTATCGGATAAGCTATAATGCTTATTTCTTACTTTGATTTGCTTCTACACCTTTCTTGAACATCTCACAGCGGTTGTTAGAGATTCACCGCTTTGACTACTTCAACACTTGATTCACTCTTATTTGCATCTGAAGGTTCATAACTCCGTTTATAGGTGTTTCAACCTGAAAATGCCCAAATCCTTGTCAATGAAACCATTGATTCTTCATATTCAATAGGTGTTGTTTAAGCTTCCATATGTGTCTTCTTGCTAACAGCCCTTATTCACCATTAGAAACTCCTATGAGATTCTTAGAACTAACAGAACTATGGGATAAGCTATAATGCTTGTTTCTTACTTTGTATCTTCTACACCTTTCTTGAACATCTCAAAACAGTTGTAAGAGATTCACTGCCTTTGACTACACTTCACACTTGATTCACTCTTATTTGCATCTTGAAGGTTCATAACTCCGTTTAAAGTGAATCAGGTTGAAAATGGCCAAATCCTTGTCAATGAAACCATTGATTCTTCATATTCACATCAATAGGTGTTTGTTTAACCCTCCATATGTGTCTTCTAGCTAAAACGCCCTTATTCACCATTAGAAACTCCTATGAGATTTCCTAGAACTAACAAAACTATGGGATAAGCTATAATGCTTGTTTTTTACTTTGATTTGCTTTTACCCTTTCTTGAACATCTCAAGCAGTTGTAAGAGATTCACCGCCTTTGACTATACTTTAACACTTTGATTCACTCTTATTTGCATCCTAAGGTTCATAACTCCGTTTATAGTGATTAATCAATTGAAAATGGCCAAATCCTTGTCAATGAAACCATTGATTCTTCATATTCACATCAATAGGTGTTGTTTAAGCCTCAATATGTTTCTTCTTTGCTAGCCCTTATTCACCATTAAAAACTCCTATGAGATTCTTAGAACTAACAGAACTATAGGATAAGCTATAATGCTTATTTCTTACTTTGATTTGCTTTTACACCTTTCTTGAACATCTCAAAGCAGTTGTAAGAGATTCACCGCCTTTGACTACAGTTCAACACTTGATTTACTCTTATTTGCATCCGAAGGTTCATAACTCCGTTTATAGGTGATTCAACTTGAAAATGCCCAAATCCTTGTCAATGAAACCATTGATTCTTCATATTCAATAGGTGTTGTTTAAGCTTCCATATGTGTCTTCTTGCTAAAACGCCCCTTATTCACCATTAGAAACTCCTATGAGATTCTTAGAACTAAGAGAACTATGGGATAAGCTATAATGCTTGTTTCTTACTTTGATTTTCTTCTACACCTTTCTTGAACATCTCAAAACAGTTGTAAGAGATTCACTGCCTTAGACTACACTTCAACACTTCGATTCACTCTTATTTGCATCTTGAAGGTTCATAACTCCGTGTAAAGTGAATCAGGTTAAAAATGGCCAAATCCTTGTCAATGAAACCATTGATTCTTCATATTCACATCAATAGGTGTTGTTTAACCCTCCATATGTGTCTTCTAGCTAAAACGCCCCTTATTCACCATTAAAAACTCCTATGAGATTTCTAGAACTAACAAAACTATGGGATAAGCTATAATGCTTGTTTTTTACTTTGATTTGCTTTTACCTTTCTTGAACATCTCAATGTAGTTGTAAGAGATTCACCGCCTTTTATACTTCAACACTTGATTCACTCTTATTTGCATCTCAACGGTTCATAACCCCGTTTCTATGCGATTAAATTTGAAAATGTCCAAATCCTTGTCAATGAAATCATTGATTCTTCATATTCACATCAATAGGTGTTGCTTAAGCCTCAATATGTTTCTTCTTGCTACAACGCCCCTTATTCACCATTAGAAACTTCTGTGAGATTCCTAGAACTAACAGAACTATAGGATAAGCTATAATGCTTATTTCTTACTTTGATTTGCTTCTACACCTTTCTTGAACATCTCAAAGCAGTTGTAAGAGATTCACCGCCTTTGACTACAGTTCAACACTTTGATTTACTCTTATTTGCATCCTGAAGGTTCGTAAATCCGTTTATAGGTGATTCAACTTGAAAATGCCCAAATCCTTGTCAATGAAACCATTGATTCTTCATATTCAATAGGTGTTGTTTAAGCTTCCATATGTGTCTTCTTGCTAAAACGCCCCTTATTCACCATTAGAAACTCCTATGAGATTCTTAGAACTAACAGAACTATTGGATAAGCTATAATCCTTGTTTCTTACTTTGATTTTCTTCTACACCTTTCTTGAACATCTCAAAGCAGTTGTAAGAGATTCACCGACTTTGACTACACTTCAACACTTCGATTCACTCTTATTTGCATCCTGAAGGTTCATAACTCCGTTTAAGGTGAATTAGGTTGAAAATGGCCAAATCCTTGTCAATGAAACCATTGATTCTTCTCATTCACATCAATAGGTGTTGTTTAACCCTCCATATGTGTCTTTTAGCTAAAACGCCTCTTATTTACCATTAGAAACTCCTATGAGATTCCTAGAACTAACAAAATTATGGGATAAGCTATAATGCTTGTTTCTTACTTTGATTTTCTTCTACACCTTTCTTGAACATCTCAAAGCAGTTGTAAGAGATTCACTACCTTAGACTACACTTCAACACTTCGATTCACTCTTATTTGCATCTTGAAGGTTCATAACTCCGTTTATAGGTGAATCAGATTGAAAATAGCCAAATCCTTGTCAATGAAATCATCGATTGTGCATATTCTCATCAAAAGGTGTAGATTAACCCGGCCTATGTATCATCTAGCAAAAACACCCCTTATTCACCATTAGAAACTCCTATGAGATTCCTAGAACTAACAAAACTATGGGATAAGCTATAATGCTTGTTTTTTTACTTTGATTTGCTTCTACCTTTCTTGAATATCTCAATGTAGTTGTAAGAGATTCACCGCCTTTGACTACACTTCAACACTTCGATTCACTCTTATTTGCATCCTAACGGTTCATAACTCCGTTTATATGTGATTCAACTTGAAAATGGCCAAATCCTTGTCAATGAAACCATTGATTCTTCATATTCACATCAATAGGTGTTGTTTAAGCCTCAATATGTTTCTTCTTGCTACAACGCCCCTTATTCACCATTAGAAACTCCTGTGAGATTCCTAGAACTAACAGAACTATAGGATAAGCTATAATGCTTATTTTTTACTTTGATTTGCTTCTACACCTTTCTTGAACATCTCAAAGCAGTTGTAAGAGATTCACCGCCTTTGACTACAGTTCAACACTTCGATTTACTCTTATTTGCATCCTTAAGGTTCGTAAATCCGTTTATAGGTGATTCAACTTGAAAATGCCCAAATCCTTGTCAATGAAACCATTGATTCTTCATATTCAATAGGTGTTGTTTAACCCTCCATATGTGTCTTTTAGCTAAAACGCCTCTTATTTACCATTAGAAACTCCTATGAGATTCCTAGAACTAACAAAATTATGGGATAAGCTATAATGCTTGTTTCTTACTTTGATTTTCTTCTACACCTTTCTTGAACATCTCAAAGCAGTTGTAAGAGATTCACTGCCTTAGACTACACTTCAACACTTCGATTCACTCTTATTTGCATCTTGAAGGTTCATAACTCCGTGTAAAGTGAATCAGGTTGAAAATGGCCAAATCCTTGTCAATGAAAGCTTTGATTCTTCATATTCTTATCAGTGGATGTTGTTTCATCCTCCATATGTGTCTTCTTTTAACGCCCTTATTTACCATTAGAAACTCCTATGAGATTCCTAGAACTAACAAAACTATGGGATAAGCTATAATGCTTGTTTTTTTACTTTGATTTGCTTCTACCCTTTCTTGAACATCTCAATGCAGTTGTAAGAGATTCACCTTTGACTACACTTCAACACTTTGATTCACTCTTATTCGCATCCTGAAGGTTCATAACTCCGTTTATAGGTGATTCAGGTTGAAAATGGCTAAATCCTTATCAATGAAACCATTGATTCTTCATATTAACAACAATAGGTGTTGTTAAAGCCTCAATATGTTTCTTCTTGCTATAACGCCCCTTATTCACCATTAGAAACTCGTATGAGATTCTTAGAACTTACAGAACTATGGGATAAGCAATAATGCTGGTTTCTTACTTTGATTTGCTTACCTTTCTTGAACATCTCAAAGCATTTGTAAGAGATTCACCGCCCTTTGACTACACTTCAACACTTCGATTTACTCTTATTTGCATCCTGAAGGTTCGTAACTCCGTTTATAGGTGATTCAACTTGAAAATGCCCAAATCTTTGTCAATGAAACCATTGATTCTTCATATTCACATCAATAGGTGTTGTTTAACCCTCCATATGTGTCTTTTAGCTAAAACACCCCTTATTTACCATTAGAAACTCCTATGAGATTCCTAGAACTAACAAAACTATGGGTTCAGCTATAATGCTTGTTTCTTACTTTGATTTGGTTCTAGCCCTTTCTTGTACATCTCAATGTAGTTGTAAGAGATTCACCGCCTTATACTACACTTCAACACTTCGATTCACTCTTATTTGCATCCTGAAGGTTCGTAACTCCATTTAATGTGAATTAGGTTGAAAATGGGCAAATCCTCGTCAATGAAACCATTGATTCTTCATATTCACATCAATAGTGTTGTTTAACCCTATACATGTGTCTTCTTGCTACAATGCCCCTTATTTACCATTAGAAACTCCTATGAGATTCCTAGAACTAACAGAATTATGGGATAAGCTATAATGCTTGTTTCATACTTTGATTTTCTTATACACCTTTCTTGAATATCTCAATGCAGTTGTAAGAGATTCACCTTTGATTACACTTCAACACTTGATTCACTCTTATTTGCATCCTGAACGGTTCATAACTCCGTTTATAGGTGATTCAACTTGAAAATGGCCAAATCCTTGTCAATGAAACCATTGATTCTTCATATTCACATCAATAGGTGTTGTTTAAGCCTCAATATGTTTCTTCTTGCTAGCGCCCGTTATTCACCATTAGAAACTCCTGTGAGATTCCTAGAACTAACAGAACTATAGGATAAGCTATAATGCTTATTTCTTACTTTGATTTGCTTCTACACCTTTCTTGAACATCTCAAAGCAGTTGTAAGAGATTCACCGCCTTTGACTACAGTTCAACACTTCGATTTACTCTTATTTGCATCCTGAAGGTTCGTAAATCCGTTTATAGGTGATTCAACTTGAAAATGCCCAAATCCTTGTCAATGAAACCATTGATTCTTCATATTCAATAGGTGTTGTTTAACCCTCCATATGTGTCTTTTAGCTAAAACGCCTCTTATTTACCATTAGAAACTCCTATGAGATTCCTAGAACTAACAAAATTATGGGATAAGCTATAATGCTTGTTTCTTACTTTGATTTTCTTCTACACCTTTCTTGAACATCTCAAAGCAGTTGTAAGAGATTCACTGCCTTAGACTACACTTCAACACTTTGATTCACTCTTATTTGCATCTTGAAGGTTCATAACTCCGTGTAAAGTGAATCAGGTTGAAAATGGCCAAATCCTTGTCAATGAAACCATTGATTCTTCATATTCACATCAATAGGTGTTGTTTAACCCTCCATATGTGTCTTCTAGCTAAAACGCCCCTTATTCTCCTTTAGAAACACTTATGAGATTTCTAGAACTAACAAAACTATGGGATAAGCTATAGTGCTTGTTTTTTTACTTTGATTTGCTTCTACCCCTTTCTTGAACATCTCAATGTAGTTGTAATAGATTCACCGCCTTTGACTATACTTCAACACTTCGATTCACTCTTATTTGCATCCTAACGGTTCCTAACTCCGTTTATATGTGATTCAACTTGAAAATGGCCAAATCCTTGTCAATGAAATCATTGATTCTTCATATTCACATCAATAGGTGTTGTTTAAGCCTCAATATGTTTCTTCTTGCAACTCCCCATATTCCCCATTAGAAACTCCTGTGAGATTCCTAGAACTACCAGAACTATAGGATAAGCTATAATGCTTATTTCTTACTTTGATTTGCTTCTACACCTTTCTTGAACATCTCAAAGCAGTTGTAAGAGATTCACCTTTGACTACAGTTCAACACTTGATTTACTCTTATTTGCATCACGAAGGTTAATAAATCCGTTTATAGGTGATTCAACTTGAAAATGCCCAAATCCTTGTCAATGAAACCATTGATTCTTCATATTCAATAGGTGTTGTTTAAGCTTCCATATTGTCTTCTTGCTAACGCCCTTATTCACCATTAGAAACTCCTATGAGATTCTTAGAACTAACAGAACTATTGGATAAGCTATAATGCTTGTTTCTTACTTTGATTTGCTTCTACACCTTTCTTGAACATCTCAAAGCAGTTGTAAGAGATTCACCGACTTTGACTACACTTCAACACTTCGATTCACTCTTATTTGCATCCTGAAGGTTCATAACTCCGTTTAAGGTGAATTAGGTTGAAAATGGCCAAATCCTTGTCAATGAAACCATTGATTCTTCTCATTCACATCAATAGGTGTTGTTTAACCCTCCATATGTGTCTTTTAGCTAAAACGCCTCTTATTTACCATTAGAAACTCCTATGAGATTCCTAGAACTAACAAAATTATGGGATAAGCTATAATGCTTGTTTCTTACTTTGATTTTCTTCTACACCTTTCTTGAACATCTCAAAGCAGTTGTAAGAGATTCACTGCCTTAGACTACACTTCAACACTTTGATTCACTCTTATTTGCATCTTGAAGGTTCATAACTCCGTGTAAAGTGAATCAGGTTGAAAATGGCCAAATCCTTGTCAATGAAACCATTGATTCTTCATATTCACATCAATAGGTGTTGTTTAACCCTCCATATGTGTCTTCTAGCTAAAACGCCCCTTATTCACCATTAGAAACTCCTATGAGATTTCTAGAACTAACAAAACTATGGGATAAGCTATAATGCTTGTTTTTTACTTTGATTTGCTTCTACCCCTTTCTTGAACATCTCAATGTAGTTGTAATAGATTCACCGCCTTTGACTATACTTCAACACTTCGATTCACTCTTATTTGCATCCTAACGGTTCATAACTCCGTTTATATGTGATTCAACTTGAAAATGGCCAAATCCTTGTCAATGAAATCATTGATTCTTCATATTCACATCAATAGGTGTTGTTTAAGCCTCAATATGTTTCTTCTTGCTAGCGCCCTTATTCACCATTAGAAACTCCTGTGAGATTCCTAGAACTAACAGAACTATAGGATAAGCTATAATGCTTATTTCTTACTTTGATTTGCTTCTACACCTTTCTTGAACATCTCAAGCAGTTGTAAGAGATTCACCGCCTTTGACTACATTCAACACTTGATTTACTCTTATTTGCATCCCGAAGGTTAATAAATCCGTTTATAGGTGATTCAACTTGAAAATGCCCAAATCCTTGTCAATGAAACCATTGATTCTTCATATTCAATAGGTGTTGTTTAAGCTTCCATATGTGTCTTCTTGCTAAAACCCTTATTCACCATTAGAAACTCCTCTAAGATTCTTAGAACTAACAGAACTATTGGATAAGCTATAATGCTTGTTTCTTACTTTGATTTGCTTCTACACCTTTCTTGAACATCTCAAAGCAGTTGTAAGAGATTCACCGACTTTGACTACACTTCAACACTTCGATTCACTCTTATTTGCATCCTGAAGGTTCATAACTCCGTTTAAGGTGAATTAGGTTGAAAATGGCCAAATCCTTGTCAATGAAACCATTGATTCTTCTCATTCACATCAATAGGTGTTGTTTAACCCTCCATATGTGTCTTTTAGCTAAAACGCCTCTTATTTACCATTAGAAACTCCTATGAGATTCCTAGAACTAACAAAATTATGGGATAAGCTATAATGCTTGTTTCTTACTTTGATTTTCTTCTACACCTTTCTTGAACATCTCAAAGCAGTTGTAAGAGATTCACTGCCTTAGACTACACTTCAACACTTCGATTCACTCTTATTTGCATCTTGAAGGTTCATAACTCCGTGTAAAGTGAATCAGGTTGAAAATGGCCAAATCCTTGTCAATGAAACCATTGATTCTTCATATTCACATCAATAGGTGTTGTTTAACCCTCCATATGTGTCTTCTAGCTAAAACGCCCCTTATTCACCATTAGAAACTCCTATGAGATTTCTAGAACTAACAAAACTATGGGATAAGCTATAATGCTTGTTTTTTACTTTGATTTGCTTCTACCCCTTTCTTGAACATCTCAATGTAGTTGTAATAGATTCACCGCCTTTGACTATACTTCAACACTTTGATTCACTCTTATTTGCATCCTAACGGTTCATAACTCCGTTTATATGTGATTCAACTTGAAAATGGCCAAATCCTTGTCAATGAAATCATTGATTCTTCATATTCACATCAATAGGTGTTGTTTAAGCCTCAATATGTTTCTTCTTGCTACCACGCCCCTTATTCACCATTAGAAACTCCTGTGAGATTCCTAGAACTAACAGAACTATGGGATAAGCTATGATGCTTGTTTCTTACTTTGATTTGCTTCTACACCTTTCTTGAATATCTCAAAGCAGTTGTAAGAGATACACCTCCTTTGACTACAGTTCAACACTTCGATTTACTCTTATTTGCATCCTGAAGGTTCGTAAATCCGTTTATAGGTGATTCAACTTGAAAATGCCCAAATCCTTGTCAATGAAACCATTGATTCTTCATATTCAATAGGTGTTGTTTAAGCTTCCATATGTGTCTTCTTGCTAAAACGCCCCTTATTCACCATTAGAAACTCCTATGAGATTCTTAGAACTAACAGAACTATTGGATAAGCTATAATGCTTGTTTCTTACTTTGATTTGCTTCTACACCTTTCTTGAACATCTCAAAGCAGTTGTAAGAGATTCACCGACTTTGACTACACTTCAACACTTTGATTCACTCTTATTTGCATCCTGAAGGTTCATAACTCCGTTTAAGGTGAATTAGGTTGAAAATGGCCAAATCCTTGTCAATGAAACCATTGATTCTTCTCATTCACATCAATAGGTGTTGTTTAACCCTCCATATGTGTCTTTTAGCTACAGCATTCCATATTCACCATTAGAAACTCCTATGAGATTCCTAGAACTAACAAAATTATGGGATAAGCTATAATGCTTGTTTCTTACTTTGATTTTCTTCTACACCTTTCTTGAACATCTCAAAGCAGTTGTAAGAGATTCACTGCCTTAGACTACACTTCAACACTTCGATTCACTCTTATTTGCATCTTGAAGGTTCATAACTCCGTGTAAAGTGAATCAGGTTGAAAATGGCCAAATCCTTGTCAATGAAACCATTGATTCTTCATATTCACATCAATAGGTGTTGTTTAACCCTCCATATGTGTCTTCTAGCTAAAACGCCCCTTAGTCCCCACTAGAAACTGCTATGAGATTTCTAGAACTAACAAAACTATGGGATAAGCTATAGTGCTTGTTTTTTTACTTTGATTTGCTTCTACCCCTTTCTTGAACATCTCAATGTAGTTGTAATAGATTCACCGCCTTTGACTATACTTCAACACTTCGATTCACTCTTATTTGCATCCTAACGGTTCATAACTCCGTTTATATGTGATTCAACTTGAAAATGGCCAAATCCTTGTCAATGAAATCATTGATTCTTCATATTCACATCAATAGGTGTTGTTTAAGCCTCAATATGTTTCTTCTTGCTACAACGCCCCTTATTCACCATTAGAAACTCCTGTGAGATTCCTAGAACTAACAGAACTATAGGATAAGCTATAATGCTTATTTCTTACTTTGATTTGCTTCTACACCTTTCTTGAACATCTCAAAGCAGTTGTAAGAGATTCACCGCCTTTGACTACAGTTCAACACTTCGATTTACTCTTATTTGCATCCTGAAGGTTCGTAAATCCGTTTATAGGTGATTCAACTTGAAAATACCCAAATCCTTGTCAATGAAACCATTGATTCTTCATATTCAATAGGTGTTGTTTAAGCTTCCATATGTGTCTTCTTGCTAAAACGCCCCTTATTCACCATTAGAAACTCCTATGAGATTCTTAGAACTAACAGAACTATTGGATAAGCTATAATGCATGTTTCTTACTTTGATTTGCTTCTACACCTTTCTTAAACATCTCAAAGCAGTTGTAAGAGATTCACCGACTTTGACTACACTTCAACAGTTCGATTCACTCTTATTTGCATCACGAAGGTTCATAACTCCGTTTAAGGTGAATTAGGTTGAAAATGGCCAAATCCTTGTCAATGAAACCATTGATTCTTCTCATTCACATCAATAGGTATTGTTTAACCCACCATATGTGTCTTTTAGCTAAAACGCCTCTTATTTACCATTAGAAACTCCTATGAGATTCCTAGAACTAACAAAATTATGGGATAAGCTATAATGCTTGTTTCTTACTTTGATTTTCTTCTACACCTTTCTTGAACATCTCAAAGCAGTTGTAAGAGATTCACTGCCTTAGACTACACTTCAACACTTTGATTCACTCTTATTTGCATCTTGAAGGTTCATAACTCCGTGTAAAGTGAATCAGGTTGAAAATGGCCAAATCCTTGTCAATGAAACCATTGATTCTTCATATTCACATCAATAGGTGTTGTTTAACCCTCCATATGTGTCTTCTAGCTAAAACTCCCAAATTGTCCATTAGAAACTCCTATGAGATTTCTAGAACTAACAAAACTATGGGATAAGCTATAATGCTTGTTTTTTTACTTTGATTTGCTTCTACCCTTTCTTGAACATCTCAATGTAGTTGTAATAGATTCACCCTTTTACTATACTTCAACACTTGATTCACTCTTATTTGCATCCTAACGGTTCATAACTTCCGTTTATATGTGATTCAACTTGAAAATGGCCAAATCCTTGTCAATGAAACCATTGATTCTTCATATTCACATCAATAGGTGTTGTTTAAGCCTCAATATGTTTCTTCTTGCTAGCGCCCTTATTCACCATTAGAAACTCCTGTGAGATTCCTAGAACTAACAGAACTATAGGATAAGCTATAATGCTTATTTCTTACTTTGATTTGCTTCTACACCTTTCTTGAACATCTCAAAGCAGTTGTAATAGATTCACCGCCTTTGACTATACTTCAACACTTCGATTCACTCTTATTAGCATCCTGAAGGTTCGTAAATCCGTTTATAGGTGATTCAACTTGAAAATACCCAAATCCTTGTCAATGAAACCATTGATTCTTCATATTCAATAGGTGTTGTTTAAGCTTCCATATGTGTCTTCTTGCTAAAACGCCCCTTATTCACCATTAGAAACTCCTATGAGATTCTTAGAACTAACAGAACTATTGGATAAGCTATAATGCTTGTTTCTTACTTTGATTTGCTTCTACACCTTTCTTGAACATCTCAAAGCAGTTGTAAGAGATTCACTGCCTTAGACTACACTTCAACACTTCGATTCACTCCTATTTGCATCTTGAAGGTTCATAACTCCGTGTAAAGTGAATCAGGTTGAAAATGGCCAAATCCTTGTCAATGAAACCATTGATTCTTCATATTCACATCAATAGGTGTTGTTTAACCCTCCATATGTGTCTTCTAGCTAAAACGCCCCTTATTCACCATTAGAAACTCCTATGAGATTTCTAGAACTAACAAAACTATGGGATAAGCTATAATGCTTGTTTTTTTACTTTGATTTGCTTCTACCCTTTCTTGAACATCTCAATGTAGTTGTAATAGATTCACCTTTGACTATACTTCAACACTTGATTCACTCTTATTTGCATCCTAACGGTTCATAACTTCGTTGATAAGTGATTCAAGTTGAAAATGGCCAAATCCTTGTCAATGAAATCATTGATTCTTCATATTCACATCAATAGGTGTTGTTTAAGCCACAATATGTTTCTTCTTGCTACGCCCTTATTCACCATTAGAAACTCCTGTGAGATTCCTAGAACTAACAGAACTATGGGATAAGCTATAATGCTTATTTCTTACTTTGATTTGCTTCTACACCTTTCTTGAACATCTCAAGCAGTTGTAAGAGATTCACCGCCTTTGACTACGGTTTAACACTTGATTTACTCTTATTTGCATCCTGAAGGTTAATAAATCCGTTTATAGGTGATTCAACTTGAAAATGCCCAAATCCTTGTCAATGAAACCATTGATTCTTCATATTCAATAGGTGTTGTTTAAGCTTCCATATGTGTCTTCTTGCTAAGCGCCCTTATTCACCATTAGAAACTCCTATGAGATTCTTAGAACTAACAGAACTATTGGATAAGCCATAATGCGTGTTTCTTACTTTGAGTTGCTTCTACACTTTCCTTGAACATCTCTAGCAGGTGTAAGAGATTCACCGCCTGTGACTATACTTCCACACTTGAATTCACTCTTATTTGCATCTGGAAGGTTCATAACTCCGTTTAAGGTGAATTAGGTTGAAAATGGCCAAATCCTTGTCAATGAAACCATTGATTCTTCTCATTCACATCAATAGGTGTTGTTTAACCCTCCATATGTGTCTTTTAGCTAAACGCCTCTTATTTACCATTAGAAACTCCTATGAGATTCCTAGAACTAACAAACTTATGGGATCAGCTATAATGCTTGTTTCTTACTTTGATTTGCTTCTACATCTTTCTTGAACATCTCAAAGCAGTTGTAAGAGATTCACCGACTTTGACTACACTTCAACAGTTTGATTCACTCTTATTTGCATCTTGAAGGTTCATAACTCCGTGTAAAGTGAATCAGGTTGAAAATGGCCAAATCCTTGTCAATGAAACCATTGATTCTTCATATTCACATCAATAGGTGTTTTTTAACCCTCCATATCTGTCTTCTAGCTAAAAGGCCCCTGATTCAGCATTAGAAACTCCTATGAGATTCCTAGAACTAACAAAACTATGGGATAAGCTATAATGCTTGTTTTTTTACTTTGACTTGCTTCTACCCTGTTCTTGAACATCTCAATGTAGTTGTAATAGATTCACCGCCTTTGACTATACTTCAACACTTCGATTCACTCTTATTTGCATCCTAACGGTTCATAACTCCGTTTATATGTGATTCAACTTGAAAATGGCCAAATCCTTGTCAATGAAATCATTGATTCTTCATATTCACAGCAATAACGGGTGTTTAAGCCCCAACACGTTTCTTCTTGGTACAGCGCCCCTTATTCACCATTAGAAACTCCTGTGAGATTCCTAGAACTAACAGAACTATAGGATAAGCTATAATGCTTATTTCTTACTTTGATTTGCTTCTACACCTTTCTTGAACATCTCAAAGCAGTTGTAAGAGATTCACCGCCTTTGACTACAGTTCAACACTTCGATTTACTCTTATTAGCATCCTGAAGGTTCGTAAATCCGTTTATAGGTGATTCAACTTGAAAATACCCAAATCCTTGTCAATGAAACCATTGATTCTTCATATTCAATAGGTGTTGTTTAAGCTTCCATATGTGTCTTCTTGCTAAAACGCCCCTTATTCACCATTAGAAACTCCTATGAGATTCTTAGAACTAACAGAACTATTGGATAAGCTATAATGCTTGTTTCTTAGATTGATTTGCTTCTACACCTTTCTTGAACATCTCAAGCAGTTGTAAGAGATTCACCGACTTTGACTACACTTCAACAGTTTGATTCACTCTTATTTGCATCACGAAGGTTCATAACTCCGTTTAAGGTGAATTAGGTTGAAAATGGCCAAATCCTTGTCAATGAAACCATTGATTCTTCTCGTTCACATCAATAGGTGTCGTTTAACCCGCCATATTTGTCTTTGAGCTAAACGCCTCTTATTTACCATTAGAAACTCCTATGAGATTCCTAGAACTAACAAAATTATGGGATAAGCTATAATGCTTGTTTCTTACTTTGATTTTCTTCTACACCTTTCTTGAACATCTCAAAGCAGTTGTAAGAGATTCACTGCCTTAGACTACACTTCAACACTTTGATTCACTCTTATTTGCATCTTGAAGGTTCATAACTCCGTGTAAAGTGAATCAGGTTGAAAATGGCCAAATCCTTGTCAATGAAACCATTGATTCTTCATATTCACATCAATAGGTGTTGTTTAACCCTCCATATGTGTCTTCTAGCTAAAACGCCCCTTATTCACCATTAGAAACTCCTATGAGATTTCTAGAACTAACAAAACTATGGGATAAGCTATAATGCTTGTTTTTTACTTTGATTTGCTTCTACCCCTTTCTTGAACATCTCAATGTAGTTGTAATAGATTCACCGCCTTTGACTATACTTCAACACTTCGATTCACTCTTATTTGCATCCTAACGGTTCATAACTCCGTTTATATGTGATTCAACTTGAAAATGGCCAAATCCTTGTCAATGAAATCATTGATTCTTCATATTCACATCAATAGGTGTTGTTTAAGCCTCAATATGTTTCTTCTTTGCTACGCCCTTATTCACCATTAGAAACTCCTGTGAGATTCCTAGAACTAACAGAACTATAGGATAAGCTATAATGCTTATTTCTTACTTTGATTTGTCTACACCTTTCTTGAACATCTCAAAGCAGTTGTAAGAGATTCACCACTTCTGATTCAACACTTGATTTACTCTTATTTGCATCCTGAAGGTTCATAACTCCGTTTATAGGTGATTCACTTGAAAATGCCCAAATCAATGTCAATGAAACCATTGCTTCTTCCTGTTCAATAGGTGTTGTTTAAGCTTCCATATGTGTCTTCTTGCTAACACTTATTCACCATTAGAAACTCCTATGAGATTCTTAGAACTAACAAATATTGGATAAGCTATAATGCTTGTTTCTTACTTTGATTTGCTTCTACACCTTTCTTGAACATCTCAAAGCAGTTGTAAGAGATTCACTGCCTTGACTACACTTCAACACTTCGATTCACTCTTATTTACATCTTAAAGGTTCATAACTCCGTTTAAGGTGAATCAGCTTGAAAATGGCCAAATCCTTGTCAATGAAACTTTTGATTCTTCATATTCACATCAATAGGTGTTGTTTAAGCCTCCATATGTGTCGGCTAGCTAAAAGCCCTTATTCACCATTAGAAACTCCTGTGAGATTTCTAGAACTAACAAAACTATGGGATAAGCTATAATGCTTGTTTTTTACTTTGATTTGCTTCTACCCTTTCTTGAACATCTCAATGTAGTTGTAATAGATTCACCGCCTTTGACTATACTTTAACACTTGATTCACTCTTATTTGCATCCTAACGGTTCATAACTCCGTTTATATGTGATTCAACTTGAAAATGGCCAAATCCTTGTCAATGAAATCATTGATTCTTCATATTCGCATCAATAGGTGTTGTTTAAGCCTCAATATGTTTCTTCTTGCTAACGCCCTTATTCACCATTAGAAACTCCTGTGAGATTCCTAGAACTAACAGAACTATGGGATAAGCTATAATGCTTATTTCTTACTTTGATTTGCTTCTACACCTTTCTTGAACATCTCAAGCAGTTGTAAGAGATTCACCGCCTTTGACTACAGTTCAACACTTGATTTACTCTTATTTGCATCCGAAGGTTAATAAATCCTTTTATAGGTGATTCAACTCGAAAATGCCCAAATCCTTGTCAATGAAACCATTGATTCTTCATATTCACATCAATAGGTGTTGTTTAAGCTTCCATATGTGTCTTGTTTCTAAAACACCCCTTATTCACCTTTAGAAACTCCTATGAGATTCTTAGAACTAACAGAACTATTGGATAAGCTATAATGCTTGTTTCTTACTTTGATTTGCTTATACACCTTTCTTGAACATTTCAAAGCAGTTGTAAGAGATTAACAGACTTTGACTACACTTCAACACTTTGATTCACTCTTATTTGCATCTTGAAGGTTCATAACTCCGTTTAAGGTGAATTAGGTTGAAAATGGCCAAATCCTTGTCAATGAAACCATTGATTCTTCTCATTCACATCAATAGGTGTTGTTTAACCCTCCATATGAGCCTTTTAGCTAAACGCCTCTTATTTACCATTAGAAACTCCTTGAGATTCCTACAACTCACAAAATAATGGGATAAGCTATAATGCTTGTTTCTTACTTTGATTTTCTTCTATACCTTTCTTGAACATGTCAAAGCGGTTGTAAGAGATTCACTGCCTTAGACTACACTTCAACACTTTGATTCACTCTTATTTGCATCTTGAAGGTTCATAACTCCGTGTAAAGTGAATCAGGTTGAAAATGGCCAAATCCTTGTCAATGAAACCATTGATTCTTCATATTCACATCAATAGGTGTTGTTTAACCCTCCATATGTGTCTTCTAGCTAAACCGCCCCTTATTCACCATTAGAAACTCCTATGAGATTTCTAGAACTAACAAAACTATGGGATAAGCTATAATGCTTGTTTTTTACTTTGATTTGCTTCTACCCCTTTCTTGAACATCTCAATGTAGTTGTAATAGATTCACCGCCTTTGACTATACTTCAACACTTCGATTCACTCTTATTTGCATCCTAACGGTTCATAACTCCGTTTATATGTGATTCAACTTGAAAATGGCCAAATCCTTGTCAATGAAATCATTGATTCTGCATATTCACATCACTAGGTGTTGTTTAAGCCTCCATATGTTTCTTCTTGCTCAACGCCCTTATTCACCATTAGAAACTCCTGTGAGATTCCTAGAACTAGCCGAACTATAGGCTGAGCTATAATGCTTATTTCTTACTTTGATTTGCTTCTACACCTTTCTTGAACATCTCAAAGCAGTTGTAAGAGATTCACCGCCTTTGACTACAGTTCAACACTTCGATTTACTCTTATTTGCATCCTGAAGGTTCGTAAATCCGTTTATAGGTGATTCAACTTGAAAATGCCCAAATCCTTGTCAATGAAACCATTGATTCTTCATATTCACATCAATAGGTGTTGTTTAAGCTTCCATATGTGTCTTCTTGCTAAACCGCCCCTTATCCACCATTAGAAACTCCTATCAGATTATTAGAACTAACAGAACTATTGGATAAGCTATAATGCTTGTTTCTTACTTTGATTTGCTTCTACACCTTTCTTGAACATCTCAAAGCAGTTGTAAGAGATTCACCGACTTTGACTACACTTCAACACTTCGATTTACTCTTATTTGCATCCTGAAGGTTCATAACTCCGTTTAAGGTGAATTAGGTTGAAAATGGCCAAATCCTTGTCAATGAAACCATTGATTCTTCTCATTCACATCAATAGGTGTTGTTTAACCCTCCATATGTGTCTTTTAGCTAAAACGCCTCTTATTTACCATTAGAAACTCCTATGAGATTCCTAGAACTAACAAAATTATGGGATAAGCTATAATGCTTGTTTCTTACTTTGATTTTCTTCTACACCTTTCTTGAACATCTCAAAGCAGTTGTAAGAGATTCACTGCCTTAGACTACACTTCAACACTTTGATTCACTCTTATTTGCATCTTGAAGGTTCATAACTCCGTGTAAAGTGAATCAGGTTGAAAATGGCCAAATCCTTGTCAATGAAACCATTGATTCTTCATATTCACATCAATAGGTGTTGTTTAACCCTCCATATGTGTCTTCTAGCTAAAACGCCCCTTATTCACCATTAGAAACTCCTATGAGATTTCTAGAACTAACAAAACTATGGGATAAGCTATAATGCTTGTTTTTTACTTTGTTTTGCTTCTACCCCTTTCTTGAACATCTCAATGTAGTTGTAATAGATTCACCGCCTTTGACTATACTTCAACACTTCGATTCACTCTTATTTGCATCCTAACGGTTCATAACTCCGTTTATATGTGATTCAACTTGAAAATGGCCAAATCCTTGTCAATGAAATCATTGACTCTTCATATTCACATCAATAGGTGTTGTTTAAGCCTCAATATGTTTTTTCTTGCTACAACGCCCCTAATTCACCATTAGAAACTCCTGTGAGATTCCTAGAACTAACAGAACTATAGGATAAGCTATAATGCTTAATTCTTACTTTGATTTGCTTCTACACCTTTCTTGAACATCTCAAAGCAGTTGTAAGAGATTCACCGCCTTTGACTACACTTCAACACTTTGATTTACTCTTATTTGCAGCCTGAAGGTTTGCAACTCCGTTTATAGTTGATTCAACTTGAAAATGCCCAAATCCTTGTCAATGAAACCATTGATTCTTCATATTCACATCAGTAGGTGTAGTTTAAGCTTCCATATGTGTCTTCTTGGTAAGATGCCCCTTATTCACCATTAGAAACTCCTATGAGATTCTTAGAACTAACAGAACTATTGGATAAGCTATAATGCTTGTTTCTTACTTTGATTTGCTTCTACACCTTTCTTGAACATCTCAAAGCAGTTGTAAGAGATTCACCGACTTTGACTACACTTCAACACTTCGATTCACTCTTATTTGCATCCTGAAGGTTCATAACTCCGTTTAAGGTGAATTAGGTTGAAAATGGCCAAATCCTTGTCAATGAAACCATTGATTCTTCTCATTCACATCAATAGGTGTTGTTTAACCCTCCATATGTGTCTTCTTGCTACAACGCCCCTTATTCACCATTAGAAACTCCTATGAGATTCCTAGAACTAACAAAATTATGGGATAAGCTATAATGCTTATTTCTTACTTTGATTTTCTTCTACACCTTTCTTGAACATCTCAAAGCAGTTGTAAAAGATTCACTGCCTTAGACTACATTTCAACACTTTGATTCACTCTTATTTGCATCTTGAAGGTTCATAACTCCGTGTAAAGTGAATCAGGTTGAAAATGGCCAAATCCTTGTCAATGAAACCATTGATTCTTCATATTCACATCAATAGGTGTTGTTTAACCCTCCATATGTGTCTTCTAGCTAAAACGCCCCTTATTCACCATTAGAAACTCCTATGAGATATCTAGAACTAACAAAACTATGGGATAAGCTATAATGCTTGTTTTTTACTTTGATTTGCTTCTACCCCTTTCTTGAACATCTCAATGTAGTTGTAATAGATTCACCGCCTTTGACTATACTTCAACACTTCGATTCACTCTTATTTGCATCCTAACGGTTCATAACTCCGTTTATATGTGATTCAACTTGAAAATGGCCAAATCCTTGTCAATGAAATCATTGATTCTTCATATTCACATCAATAGGTGTTGTTTAAGCCTCAATATGTTTCTTCTTGCTACGCCCTTATTCACCATTAGAAACTCCTGTGAGATTCCTAGAACTAACAGAACTATAGGATAAGCTATAATGCTTATTTCTTACTTTGATTTGCTTCTACACCTTTCTTGAACATCTCAAAGCAGTTGTAAGAGATTCACCTTTGACTACAGTTCAACACTTGATTTACTCTTATTTGCATCTTACGAAGGTTAATAAATCCGTTTATAGGTGATTCAACTTGAAAATACCCAAATCTTTGTCAATGAAACCATTGATTCTTCATATTCAATAGATGTTGTTTAAGCTTCCATATGTGGCTTCTTGCTAAAACGCGCCTGATTCACCATTAGAAACTCCGATGAGATTCGTAGAACTAACAGAACTATTGGATAAGTTATAATGCTTGTTTATTATATTGATTTGCTTCTCAACCTTTCTTGCACATCTAACAGCAGTTGTAAGAGATTCCCCGACTTTGACTACACTTCAAAAGTTCGATTCACTCTTATTTGCATCCTGAAGGTTCATAACTCCGTTTAAGGTGAATTAGTTTGAAAATGGCCAAATCCTTGTCAATGAAACCATTGATTCTTCTCATTCACATCAAGAGGTGTTGTTTAACCCTCCATATATGTCTTTTAGCTAAACGCCCCTTATTTACCATTAGAAACTCCTATGAGATTCCTAGAACTAACAGAATTATGGGATAAGCTATAATGCTAGTTTCATACTTTGATTTTCTTCTACACCTTTCTTGAACATCTCAAAGCAGTTGTGAGAGATTCACCGCCTTTGACTACACTTCAACACTTTGATTTACTCTTATTTGCATCCTGAAGGTTCGTAACTCCGTTTAAAGTGAATCAGGTTGAAAATGGCCAAATCCTTGTTAATGAAACCATTGATTCTTCATATTCACATGAATAGATGTTGTTTAAGCCTCCATATGCGTCTTCTAGCTAAACGCCCTTATTCACCATTAGAAACTCTTATGAGATTTCTAGAACTAACAAAACTATGGGATAAGCTATAATGCTTGTTTTTTTACTTTGATTTGCTTCTACCCTTTCTTGAACATCTCAATGTAGTTGTAATAGATTCACGCCTTTGACTATACTTCAACGCTTGATTCACTCTTATTTGCATCCTAACGGTTCATAACTTCCGTTTATATGTGATTCAACTTGAAAATGGCCAAATCCTTGTCAATGAAATCATTGATTCTTCATATTCACATCAATAGGTGTTGTTTAAGCCTCAATAGGTTTTTTCTTGCAACAACGCCCCTTATTCACCATTAGAAACTCCTGTGAGATTCCTATAACTAACAGGACTATATGCTAAGCTATAAAGCTGCTTTCTTACTTGGATTTGCTTCTACACCTTTCTTAAACATCCCAAAGCATCTGTAAGAGATCACCCACCTTTGACCACAGTTCAACACTTGATTTACTCTTATTTGCATCACGAAGGTTCGTACATCCGTTTATAGGTGATTCAACTTGAAAATACCCAAATCCTTGTCAATGAAACCATTGATTCTTCATATTCAATAGGTGTTGTTTAAGCTTCCATATGTGTCTTCTTGCTAAAACGCCCCTTATTCACCATTAGAAACTCCTATGAGATTCTTAGAACTAACAGAACTATTGGATAAGCTATAATGCATGTTTCTTACTTTGATTTGCTTCTACACCTTTCTTAAACATCTCAAAGCAGTTGTAAGAGATTCACCGACTTTGACTACACTTCAACAGTTTGATTCACTCTTATTTGCATCACGAAGGTTCATAACTCCGTTTAAGGTGAATTAGGTTGAAAATGGCCAAATCCTTGTCAATGAAACCATTGATTCTTCTCATTCACATCAATAGGTGTCGTTTAACCCTCCATATGTGTCTTTTAGCTAAAACGCCTCTTATTTACCATTAGAAACTCCTATGAGATTCCTAGAACTAACAAAATTATGGGATAAGCTATAATGCTTGTTTCTTACTTTGATTTTCTTCTACACCTTTCTTGAACCTCCCAAAGCCGTTGTAAGCGATTCTCTGCCTTAGACTACACTTCAACACTTTGATTCACTCTTATTTGCATCTTGAAGGTTCATAACTCCGTGTAAAGTGAATCAGGTTGAAAATGGCCAAATCCTTGTCAATGAAACCATTGATTCTTCAAATTCGCATCAATAGGTGTTGTTTAACCCTCCATATGTGTCTTCTAGCTAAAGCCCTTATTCACCATTAGAAACTCCTATGAGATTTCTAGAACTAACAAAACTATGGGATAAGCTATAATGCTTGTTTTTTTACTTTGATTTGCTTCTACCCTTTCTTGAACATCTCAATGTAGTTGTAATAGATTCACCTTTGACTATACTTCAACACTTCGATTCACTCTTATTTGCATCCTAACGGTTCATAACTCCGTTTATATGTGATTCAACTTGAAAATGGCCAAATCCTTGTCAATGAAATCATTGATTCTTCATATTCACATCAATAGGTGTTGTTTAAGCCTCAATATGTTTCTTCTTGCTCAGCGCCCTTTATTCACCATTAGAAACTCCTGTGAGATTCCTAGAACTAACAGAACTATAGGATAAGCTATAATGCTTATTTCTTACTTTGATTTGCTTCTACACCTTTCTTGAACATCTCAAAGCAGTTGTAAGAGATTCACCGCCTTTGACTACAGTTCAACACTTCGATTTACTCTTATTTGCATCCTGAAGGTTCATAAATCCGTTTATAGGTGATTCAACTTGAAAATGCCCAAATCCTTGTCAATGAAACCATTGATTCTTCATATTCAATAGGTGTTGTTTAAGCTTCCATATGTGTCTTCTTGCTACAACGCCCCTTATTCACCATTAGAAACTCCTATGAGATTCTTAGAACTAACAGAACTATTGGATAAGCTATAATGCTTGTTTCTTACTTTGATTTGCTTCTACACCTTTCTTGAACATCTCAAAGCAGTTGTAAGAGATTCACCGACTTTGACTACACTTCAACAGTTCGATTCACTCTTATTTGCATCCTGAAGGTTCATAACTCCGTTTAAGGTGAATTAGGTTGAAAATGGCCAAATCCTTGTCAATGAAACCATTGATTCTTCTCATTCACATCAATAGGTATTGTTTAACCCTCCATATGTGTCTTTTAGCTAAAACGCCTCTGAGTTACCATAGGGAGCACCTCTGGGAGTCCTAGGACTAACAAAAATATGGGATAAGCTATGAGGCTTGTTTCTTACTTTGATTTTCTTCTACACCTTTCTTGAACATCTCAAGCAGTTGTAAGAGATTCACTGCCTTAGACTACACTTCAACACTTTGATTCACTCTTATTTGCATCTTGAAGGTTCATAACTCCGTGTAAAGTGAATCAGGTTGAAAATGGCCAAATCCTTGTCAATGAAACCATTGATTCTTCATATTCACATCAATAGGTGTTGTTTAACCCTCCATATGTGTCTTCTTGCTACAACACCCTTTATTCACCATTAGAAACTCCTATGAGATTCTTAGAACTAACAAAACTATGGGATAAGCTATAATGCTTGTTTTTTACTTTGATTTGCTTCTACCCCTTTCTTGAACATCTCAATGTAGTTGTAATAGATTCACCGCCTTTGACTATACTTCAACACTTCGATTCACTCTTATTTGCATCCTAACGGTTCATAACTCCGTTTATATGTGATTCAACTTGAAAATGGCCAAATCCTTGTCAATGAAATCATTGATTCTTCGTATTCGCATCAATGGGTGTTGTTTAAGCCTCAGTATGTTTCTTCTTGCTACTGCGCACCTTATTCACCATTAGAAACTCCTGTGAGATTCCTAGACCTAACAGAACTATAGGATAAGCTATCATGCTTATTTCTTACGTTGATCTGCTTCTACCCCTTTCTTGAACATCTCAAAACAGTTGTAAGAGATTCACCGCCTTTGACTACAGTTCAACACTTCGATTCACTCGAACTTGCAGCCGGGAGGGTCGTAAATCCGTGGATAGCTCATTCAACTTGAAAATGCCCGAATCCTTGTCAATGAAACCATTGATTCTTCATATTTAATAGGTCTTGTTTAAGCCTCCATATGTGTCTTCTTGCAACAACGCCCCTTATTCACCATTAGAAACCCCTATGAGATTCCTAGAACTAACAGAACTATGAGATAAGTTATAATGCTTGTTTCTTACTTTGATTTGCTTCTACACCTTTTTTGAACATCTCAAAGTAGTTGTAAGAGATTCACCGCCTTTGACTACACTTCAACATTTTGATTCACTCTTGTTTGTATTATGAATGTTCATAACTCCGTTTTAGGTGAATTAACTTGAAAATGGTTAAATCCTTGTCAATGAAACCATTGATTCGTCATATTCACATAAATAGGTGTTGTTTAAGCCTCCATATGTGTTTTCTAGCTACAACGCCCCTTATTTACCATTAGAAACTCCTATGAGCTCCCTAGAACTAACAAAATTATGGGATAAGCTATGATGGTTGGGGCTTACGTTGATTTTCTTCTACACCTTTCTTGAACATCTCAAAGCGGTTGTAAGAGATTCACTGCCGTAGACTACACTTCAACACTTTGATTCACTCTTATTTGCATCTTGAAGGTTCATAACTCCGTGTAAAGTGAATCAGGTTGAAAATGGCCAAATCCTTGTCAATGAAACCATTGATTCTTCATATTCACATCAATAGGTGTTGTTTAACCCTCCATATGTGTCTTCTAGCTAAAACGCCCCTTATTCACCATTAGAAACTCCTATGAGATTTCTAGAACTAACAAAACTATGGGATAAGCTATAATGCTTGTTTTTTTACTTTGATTTGCTTCTACCCTTTCTTGAACATCTCAATGTGGTTGTAATAGATTCACCCTTTGACTATACTTCAACACTTGATTCACTCTTATTTGCATCCTAACGGTTCATAACTCCGTTTATATGTGATTCAACTTGAAAATGGCCAACTCCTTGTCAATGAAATCATTGATTCTTCATATTCGCATCAATAGGTGTTGTTTAAGCCTCAATATGTTTCTTCTTGCTACAGCCCTTATTCACCATTAGAAACTCCTGTGAGATTCCTAGAACTAACAGAACTATAGGATAAGCTATAATGCTTATTTCTTACTTTGATTTGCTTCTACACATTTCTTGAACATCTCAAGCAGTTGTAAGAGATTCACCGCTTTGACTACAGTTCAACACTTGATTTACTCTTATTTGCATCACGAAGGTTCAAGTAAATCCGTTTATAGGTGATTCAACTTGAAAATGCCCAAATCCTTGTCAATGAAACCATTGATTCTTCATATTCAGTAGGTGTAGTTTAAGCTTCCATATGTGTCTTCTTGGTAAGATGCCCCTTATTCACCATTAGAAACTCCTATGAGATTCTTAGAACTAACAGAACTATTGGATAAGCTATAATGCTTGTTTCTTACTTTGAATTGCTTCTACACCTTTCTTGAACATCTCAAAGCAGTTGTAAGAGATTAACCTACTTTGACTACACTTCAACACTTCGATTCACTCTTATTTGCATCCTGAAGGTTCATTACTCCGTTTAAGGTGAATTAGGTTGAAAATGGCCAAATCCTTGTCAATGAAACCATTGATTCTTCTCATTCACATCAATAGGTGTTGTTTAACCCTCCATATGTGTCTTTTAGCTAAAACGCCCCTTATTTACCATTAGAAACTCCTATGAGATTCCTAGAACTAACAAAACTATGGGATAAGCTATAATGCTTGTTTCTTACTTTGATTTGCTTCTACCCCTTTCTTGAAAATCTCAAAGCGGTTGTAAGAGATTCACTGCCTTAGACTACACTTCAACGCTTTGATTCACTCTTATTTGCATCTTGAAGGTTCATAACTTCCGTTTAAAGTGAATCAGGTTGAAAATGGCCAAATCCTTGTCAATGAAACTATTGAGTCTTCATATTCACATCAATAGGTGTTGTTTAAGCCTCCATATGTGTCTTCTAGCTAAAAGCCCTTATTCACCATTAGAAACTCCTATGAGGATTCCTTGAACTAACAGAACTATGGGATAAGCTATAATGCTTGTTTTTTACTTTGATTTGCTTCTACCCCTTTCTTGAACATCTCAATGTAGTTGTAATAGATTCACCGCCTTTGACTATACTTCAACACTTCGATTCACTCTTATTTGCATCCTAACGGTTCATGACTCCGGTTATAGGGGATTCAACTTGAAAATGGCCAAATCTTTGTCAATGAAATCATTGATTCTTCATATTCTCTTCAATAGGGTTTGTTTAAGCCTCAATATGTTTCTTCTTTGCTAGCGCCCGTTATTCACCGTTAGAAACTCCTATGAGATTCAAATAACTAACAGAACTATAGGATAAGCTATAATGCTTATTTCTTACTTTGATTTGCTTCTACACCTTTCTTGAACATCTCAAAGCAGTTGTAAGAGATTCACCGCCTTTGACTACAGTTCAACACTTCGATTTACTCTTATTAGCATCCTGAAGGTTCGTAAATCCGTTTATAGGTGATTCAACTTGAAAATACCCAAATCCTTGTCAATGAAACCATTGATTCTTCATATTCAATAGGTGTTGTTTAAGCTTCCATATGTGTCTTCTTGCTAAAACGCCCCTTATTCACCATTAGAAACTCCTATGAGATTCTTAGAACTAACAGAACTATTGGATAAGCTATAATGCTTGTTTCTTACTTTGATTTGCTTCTACATCTTTCTTGAACATCTCAAAGCAGTTGTAAGAGATTCACCGACTTTGACTACACTTCAACAGTTCGATTCACTCTTATTTGCATCCTGAAGGTTCATAACTCCGTTTAAGGTGAATTAGGTTGAAAATGGCCAAATCCTTGTCAATGAAACCATTGATTCTTCTCATTCGCATCGATAGGTGTTTTTTAACCCTCCATATGTGTCTTTTAGCTAAGCGCCTCTTATTTACCATTAGAAACTCCTATGAGATTCCTAGAACTAACAAAATTATGGGATAAGCTATAATGCTTGTTTCTTACTTTGATTTTCTTCTACACCTTTCTTGAACATCTCAAAGCAGTTGTAAGAGATTCACTGCCTTAGACTACACTTCAACACTTCGATTCACTCTTATTTGCACCTTGAGGTTCCTTACTCCCGTGAAAGGTGAATCAGGTTGAAAATGGCCAAATCCTTGTCAATGAAACCATTGATTCTTCATATTCACATCAATAGGTGTTGTTTAACCCTCCATATGTGTCTTCTAGCTAGCCCTTATTCACCATTAGAAACTGCTCTAAGATTTCTAGAACTAACAACACTATGGGATAAGCTATAATGCTTGTTTTTTACTTTGATTTGCTTCTAACCCTTTCTTGAACATCTCAATGTAGTTGTAAGAGATTCACCTTTGACTATACTTCAACGCTTGATTCACTCTTATTTGCATCCTAACGGTTCATAACTCCGTTTATATGTGATTCAACTTGAAAATGGCCAAATCCTTGTCAATGAAATCATTGATTCTTCATATTCACATCAATAGGTGTTGTTTAAGCCTCAATATGTTTCTTCTTTCTACAACGCCCCTTATTCACCATTAGAAACTCCTGTGAGATTCCTAGAACTAACAGAACTATAGGATAAGCTATAATGCTTATTTCTTACTTTGATTTGCTTCTACACCTTTCTTGAACATCTCAAAGCAGTTGTAAGAGATTCACCGCCTTTGACTACAGTTCAACACTTCGATTTACTCTTATTTGCATCCTGAAGGTTCGTAAATCCGTTTATAGGTGATTCAACTTGAAAATGCCCAAATCCTTGTCAATGAAACCATTGATTCTTCATATTCAATAGGTGTTGTTTAAGCTTCCATATGTGTCTTCTTGCTAAAACGCCCCTTATTCACCATTAGAAACTCCTATGAGATTCTTAGAACTAACAGAACTATTGGATAAGCTATAATGCTTGTTTCTTACTTTGATTTGCTTCTACACCTTTCTTGAACATCTCAAGCAGTTGTAAGAGATTCACCGACTTTGACTACTCTTCATCACTTCGATTCACTCTTATTTGCACCCTGAGGTTCATAACTCCGTTTAAGGTGAATTAGGTTGAAAATGGCCAAATCCTTGTCAATGAAACCATTGATTCTTCTGATTCACATCAATAGGTGTTGTTTAACCCTCCATATGTGTCTTTTGGCTAAAACACCCCTTATGTACCATTAGAAACTCCTGTGGGATTCCTCGAACTGACAAAAGTATGGGATACGCTGTAATGTTTGTTTCTTGCTTTGATTTGGTGCTACACCTTTCTTGAACATCTCAAAGCAGTTTGTAAGAGATTCACTGCCTTAGACTACACTTCAACACTTTGATTCACTCTTATTTGCATCTTGAAGGTTCATAACTTCCGTGTAAAGTGAATCAGGTTGAAAATGGCCAAATCCTTGTCAATGAAACCATTGATTCTTCATATTCGCATCAATAGGTGTTGTTTAACCCTCCATATGTGTTTCTTGCTAAACGCCCTTATTCACCATTAGAAACTCCTATGAGATTTCTAGAACTAACAAAACTATGGGATAAGCTATAATGCTTGTTTTTTTACTTTGATTTGCTTCTACCCTTTCTTGCACATCTCAATGTAGTTGTAATAGATTCACTGCCTTTGACTATACTTCAACACTTGATTCACTCTTATTTGCATCCTAACGGTTCATAACTCCGTTTATATGTGATTCAACTTGAAAATGGCCAAATCCTTGTCAATGAAATCATTGATTCTTCATATTCGCATCAATAGGTGTTGTTTAAGCCTCAATATGTTTCTTCTTGCTACAACGCCCCTTATTCACCATTAGAAACTCCTGTGAGATTCCTAGAACTAACAGAACTATAGGATAAGCTATAATGCTTATTTCTTACTTTGATTTGCTTCTACACCTTTCTTGAACATCTCAAAGCAGTTGTAAGAGATTCACCGCCTTTGACTACACTTCAACACTTTGATTCACTCTTATTTGCATCTGAAGGTTAAATAAATCCGTTTATAGGTGATTCAACTTGAAAATGCCCAAATCCTTGTCAATGAAACCATTGATTCTTCATATTCAATAGGTGTTGTTTAAGCTTCCATATGTGTCTTCTTGCTAAGCGCCCTTATTCACCATTAGAAACTCCTATGAGATTCTTAGAACTAACAGAACTATTGGATAAGCTATAATGCTTGTTTCTTACTTTGATTTGCTTCTACACCTTTCTTGAACATCTCAAAGCAGTTGTAAGAGATTCACCGACTTTGACTACACTTCAACACTTCGATTCACTCTTATTTGCATCCTGAAGGTTCATAACTCCGTTTAAGGTGAATTAGGTTGAAAATGGCCAAATCCTTGTCAATGAAACCATTGATTCTTCTCATTCACATCAATAGGTGTTGTTTAACCCTCCATATGTGTCTTTTAGCTAAAACGCCTCTTATTTACCATTAGAAACTCCTATGAGATTCCTAGAACTAACAAAATTATGGGATAAGCTATAATGCTTATTTCTTACTTTGATTTTCTTCTACACCTTTCTTGAACATCTCAAAGCAGTTGTAAAAGATTCACTGCCTTAGACTACATTTCAACACTTTGATTCACTCTTATTTGCATCTTGAAGGTTCATAACTCCGTGTAAAGTGAATCAGGTTGAAAATGGCCAAATCCTTGTCAATGAAACCATTGATTCTTCATATTCACATCAATAGGTGTTGTTTAACCCTCCATATGTGTCTTCTAGCTAAAACGCCCCTTATTCACCATTAGAAACTCCTATGAGATTTCTAGAACTAACAAAACTATGGGATAAGCTATAATGCTTGTTTTTTACTTTGATTTGCTTCTACCCCTTTCTTGAACATCTCAATGTAGTTGTAATAGATTCACCGCCTTTGACTATACTTCAACACTTCGATTCACTCTTATTTGCATCCTAACGGTTCATAACTCCGTTTATATGTGATTCAACTTGAAAATGGCCAAATCCTTGTCAATGAAATCATTGATTCTTCATATTCACATCAATAGGTGTTGTTTAAGCCTCAATATGTTTCTTCTTGCTACAACGCCCCTTATTCACCATTAGAAACTCCTGTGAGATTCCTAGAACTAACAGAACTATAGGATAAGCTATAATGCTTATTTCTTACTTTGATTTGCTTCTACACCTTTCTTGAACATCTCAAAGCAGTTGTAAGAGATTCACCGCCTTTGACTACAGTTCAACACTTCGATTTACTCTTATTTGCATCCTGAAGGTTCGTAAATCCGTTTATAGGTGATTCAACTTGAAAATGCCCAAATCCTTGTCAATGAAACCATTGATTCTTCATATTCAATAGGTGTTGTTTAAGCTTCCATATGTGTCTTCTTGCTAAAACGCCCCTTATTCACCATTAGAAACTCCTATGAGATTCTTAGAACTAACAGAACTATTGGATAAGCTATAATGCTTGTTTCTTACTTTGATTTGCTTCTACATCTTTCTTGAACATCTCAAAGCAGTTGTAAGAGATTCACCGACTTTGACTACACTTCAACAGTTTGATTCACTCTTATTTGCATCCTGAAGGTTCATAACTCCGTTTAAGGTGAATTAGGTTGAAAATGGCCAAATCCTTGTCAATGAAACCATTGATTCTTCTCATTCACTTTAATAGGTATTGTTTAACCCTCCATATGTGTCTTTTAGCTAAAACGCCTCTTATTTACCATTAGAAACTCCTATGAGATTCCTAGAACTAACAAAATTATGGGATAAGCTATAATGCTTGTTTCTTACTTTGATTTTCTTCTACACCTTTCTTGAACATCTCAAAGCAGTTGTAAGAGATTCACTGCCTTAGACTACACTTCAACACTTTGATTCACTCTTATTTGCATCTTGAAGGTTCATAACTCCGTGTAAAGTGAATCAGGTTGAAAATGGCCAAATCCTTGTCAATGAAACCATTGATTCTTCATATTCACATCAATAGGTGTTGTTTAACCCTCCATATGTGTCTTCTAGCTAAAACGCCCCTTATTCACCATTAGAAACTCCTATGAGATTTCTAGAACTAACAAAACTATGGGATAAGCTATAATGCTTGTTTTTTACTTTGATTTGCTTCTACCCCTTTCTTGAACATCTCAATGTAGTTGTAATAGATTCACCGCCTTTGACTATACTTCAACACTTCGATTCACTCTTATTTGCATCCTAACGGTTCATAACTCCGTTTATATGTGATTCAACTTGAAAATGGCCAAATCCTTGTCAATGAAATCATTGATTCTTCATATTCACATCAATAGGTGTTGTTTAAGCCTCAATATGTTTCTTCTTGCTACAACGCCCCTTATTCACCATTAGAAACTCCTGTGAGATTCCTAGAACTAACAGAACTATAGGATAAGCTATAATGCTTATTTCTTACTTTGATTTGCTTCTACACCTTTCTTGAACATCTCAAAGCCGTTGTAAGAGATTCACCGCCTTTGACTACAGTTCAACACTTCGATTTACTCTTATTTGCATCCTGAAGGTTAATAAATCCGTTTATAGGTGATTCAACTTGAAAATACCAAAATCCTTGTCAATGAAACCATTGATTCTTCATATTCAATAGGTGTTGTTTAAGCTTCCATATGTGTCTTCTTGCTAAAATGCGCCCTTATTCACCATTAGAAACTCCTATGAGATTCTTAGAACTAACAGAACTATTGGATAAGCTATAATGCTTGTTTCTTACTTTGATTTGCTTCTACACCTTTCTTGAACATCTCAAAGCAGTTGTAAGAGATTCACCGACTTTGACTACACTTCAACAGTTCGATTCACTCTTATTTGCATCCTGAAGGTTCATAACTCCGTTTAAGGTGAATTAGGTTGAAAATGGCCAAATCCTTGTCAATGAAACCATTGATTCTTCTCATTCACATCAATAGGTATTGTTTAACCCTCCATATGTGTCTTTTAGCTAAAACGCCTCTTATTTACCATTAGAAACTCCTATGAGATTCCTAGAACTAACAAAATTATGGGATAAGCTATAATGCTTGTTTCTTACTTTGATTTTCTTCTACACCTTTCTTGAACATCTCAAAGCAGTTGTAAGAGATTCACTGCCTTAGACTACACTTCAACACTTTGATTCACTCTTATTTGCATCTTGAAGGTTCATAACTCCGTGTAAAGTGAATCAGGTTGAAAATGGCCAAATCCTTGTCAATGAAACCATTGATTCTTCATATTCACATCAATAGGTGTTGTTTAACCCTCCATATGTGTCTTCTAGCTAAAACGCCCCTTATTCACCATTAGAAACTCCTTGAGATTTCTAGAACTAACAAAACTATGGGATAAGCTATAATGCTTGTTTTTTACTTTGATTTGCTTCTACCCTTTCTTGAACATCTCAATGTAGTTGTAATAGATTCACCACTTTTGACTATACTTCAACACTTGATTCACTCTTATTTGCATCCTAACGGTTCATAACTTCCGTTTATATGTGATTCAACGTGAAAATGGCCAAATCCTTGTCAATGAAATCGTTGATTCTTCATATTCACATCAATAGATGTTGTTTAAACCTCCATAAGTGTCTTCTTTGTACAACGCCCCTTATTCACCATTAGAAACTCCTGTGAGATTCCTAGAACTAACAGAACTATAGGATAAGCTATAATGCTTATTTCTTACTTTGATTTGCTTCTACACCTTTCTTGAACATCTCAAAGCAGTTGTAAGAGATTCACCGCCTTTGACTACAGTTCAACACTTCGATTTACTCTTATTTGCATCCTGAAGGTTCGTAAATCCGTTTATAGGTGATTCAACTTGAAAATGCCCAAATCCTTGTCAATGAAACCATTGATTCTTCATATTCAATAGGTGTTGTTTAAGCTTCCATATGTCTTCTTGCTAAAACGCCCCTTATTCACCATTAGAAACTCCTATGAGATTCTTAGAACTAACAGAACTATTGGATAAGCTATAATGCTTGTTTCTTACTTTGATTTGCTTCTACACCTTTCTTGAACATCTCAAAGCAGTTGTAAGAGATTCACCGACTTTGACTACACTTCAACACTTCGATTCACTCTTATTTGCATCCTGAAGGTTCATAACTCCGTTTAAGGTGAATTAGGTTGAAAATGGCCAAATCCTTGTCAATGAAACCATTGATTCTTCTCATTCACATCAATAGGTATTGTTTAACCCTCCATATGTGTCTGTTAGCCAACGCGCCGCGTATTTACCATTAGAAACTCCTATGAGATTCCTAGAACTAACAAAATTATGGGATAAGCTATAATGCTTGTTTCTTACTTTGATTTTCTTCTACACCTTTCTTGAACATCTCAAAGCAGTTGTAAGAGATTCACTGCCTTAGACTACACTTCAACACTTTGATTCACTCTTATTTGCATCTTGAAGGTTCATAACTCCGTGTAAAGTGAATCAGGTTGAAAATGGCCAAATCCTTGTCAATGAAACCATTGATTCTTCATATTCACATCAATAGGTGTTGTTTAACCCTCCATATGTGTCTTCTAGCTAAAACGCCCCTTATTCTCCATTAGAAACTCTTATGAGATTTCTAGAACTAACAAAACTATGGGATAAGCTATAATGCTTGTTTTTTACTTTGATTTGCTTCTACCCCTTTCTTGAACATCTCAATGTAGTTGTAATAGATTCACCGCCTTTGACTATACTTCAACACTTCGATTCACTCTTATTTGCATCCTAACGGTTCATAACTCCGTTTATATGTGATTCAACTTGAAAATGGCCAAATCCTTGTCAATGAAATCATTGATTCTTCATATTCACATCAATAGGTGTTGTTTAAGCCTCAATATGTTTCTTCTTGCTACGCCCTTATTCACCGTTAGAAACTCCTGTGAGATTCCTAGAACTAACAGAACTATAGGATCAGCTATAATGCTTATTTCTTACTTTGATTTGCTTCTCACATTTCTTGAACATCTCAAAGCAGTTGTAAGAGATTCACCGCCTTTGACTACAGTTCAACACTTCGATTTACTCTTATTTGCATCCTGAAGGTTCGTAAATCCGTTTATAGGTGATTCAACTTGAAAATGCCCAAATCCTTGTCAATGAAACCATTGATTCTTCATATTCAATAGGTGTTGTTTAAGCTTCCATATGTGTCTTCTTGCGTAAACGCCCCTTATTCACCATTAGAAACTCCTATGAGATTCTTAGAACTAACAGAACTATTGGATAAGCTATAATCCTTGTTTCTTACTTTGATTTTCTTCTACACCTTTCTTGAACATCTCAAAGCAGTTGTAAGAGATTCACCGACTTTGACTACACTTCAACACTTCGATTCACTCTTATTTGCATCCTGAAGGTTCATAACTCCGTTTAAGGTGAATTAGGTTGAAAATGGCCAAATCCTTGTCAATGAAACCATTGATTCTTCTCATTCACATCAATAGGTGTTGTTTAACCCTCTATATGTGTCTTTTAGCTAAAACGCCCCTTATTTACCATTAGAAACTCTTATGAGATTCCTAGAACTAACAGAATTATGGGATAAGCTATAATGCTTATTTCTTACTTTGATTTTCTTCTACATCTTTCTTGAACATCTCAAATCAGTTGTAAGAGATTCACTGCCTTTGACTACACTTCAACACTTTGATTCACTCTTATTTGCATCCTGAAAGTTCATAACTCCGTTTAAAGTGAATCAGGTTGAAAATGGCCAAATCCTTGTTAATGAAACCATTGATTCTTCATATTCACATCAATAGGTGTTGTTTAACCCTGCATATGTGTCTTCTAGCTACAATGCCCCTTATTTACCATTAGAAACTCCTATGGGATTCCTAGAACTAACAGAACTATGGGATAAGCTATAATGCTTGTTTCATACTTTGATTTTCTTCTACACCTTTCTTGAACATCTCAAAGCAGTTATAAGAGATTCACCGTCTTTGATTCCACTTCAACACTTGATTCACTCTTATTTGCATCCTTGAAGGTTCGTAACTCCGTTTATAGGTGATTCAACTTGAAAATGGCCAAATCCTTGTCAATAAAACCATGGATTGTTCATCATTCGCATCAATAGGTGTTGTTTAACCCTCCATATGTCTTTTGCTAAGCGCCCTTATTTACCATTAGAAACTCCTGTGAGATTCCTAGAACTAACAAAACTATGGGATAAGCTATAATGCTTGTTTCTTACTTTGATTTTCTTCTACACCTTTCTTGAACATCTCAAAGCGGTTGTAAAGAGATTCACTGCCTTAGACTCACTTCAACACTTGATTCACTCTTATTTGCATCTTGAAGGTTCATAACTCCGTTTAAGGTGAATCAGCTTGAAAATGGCCAATTCCTTGTCAATGAAACCATTGATTCTTCATATTCATATCAATAGGTGTTGTTTAAGCCTCTATATGTGTATTCTTTCTAAAACTCCCAAATTTACCAATAGAAACTCCTATGAGATTCAAAGAACTAACAAAACTATGGGATAAGCTATAATGCTTGTTTCTTACTTTGATTTGCTTCTAGACCTTCCTTGAACATCTCAAAGCAGTTGTAAGAGATTCACCTCCTTTGACTACACTTCCACACTTCGATTCACTCTTATTTGCATCCTGAAGGTTCATAACTCCGTTTATATGTGATTAAACTTGAAAATGGCCAAATCCTTGTCAATGAAACCATTGGTTCTTCGTATTCACATCCATAGGTGTTGTTTAACCCTCCATATATGTTTCTTCTTGCTAAGCGCCCTTATTCACCATTAGAAACTCCTGTGAGATTCCTAGAACTAACAGAACTATGGGATAAGCTATAATGCTTGTTTCTTACTTTGATTTGCTTCTACACCTTTCTTGAACATCTCAAAGCAGTTGTAAGAGATTCACCTTGACTACATTCAACACTTGATTCACTCTTATTTGCATCCTGAAGGTTCATAACTCCGTTTATAGGTGATTCAACTTGAAAATGACCCAAATCCTTGTCAATGAAACCATTGATTCTTCATATTCAATAGGTGTTGTTTCAGCTTCCATATGTGTTCTTCTTTCAAGCGCCCTTATTCACCATTAGAAACTCCTTGAGATTCTTAGAACTAACAGAACTATTGGATAAGCTATAATGCTTGTTTCTTACTTTGATTTGCTTCTACACCTTTCTTGAACATCTCAAAGCAGTTGTAAGAGATTCACCGACTTTGACTACGCTTCAACACTTCGATTCACTCTTATTTGCATCCGAAGGTTCATAACTCTGTTTATAGGTGAATCAGCTTGAAAATGGCCAAATCCTTGTCAATGAAACCATTGATTCTTCTCATTCACATCAATAGGTGTTGTTTAACCCTCTATATGTGTCTTTTAGCTAAAACGCCCCTTATTTACCATTAGAAACTCTTATGAGATTCCTAGAACTAACAGAATTATGGGATAAGCTATAATGCTTGTTTCTTACTTTGATTTTCTTCTACACCTTTCTTGAACATCTCAAATCAGTTGTAAGAGATTCACTACCGTTGACTACACTTCAACACTTTGATTCACTCTTATTTGCATCTTGAAAGTTCATAACTCCGTTTAAAGTGAATCAGGTTGAAAATGGCCAAATCCTTGTTAATGAAACCATTGATTCTTCATATTCACATCAATAGGTGTTGTTTAACCCTGCATATGTGTCTTCTAAAACGCCCTTATTCACCATTAGAAACTCTTATGAGATTCCTAGAACTAACAAAACTATGGGATAAGCTATAATGCTTGTTTTTTACTTTGATTTGCTTTACACTTTCTTGAACATCTCAATGTAGTTGTAAGAGATTCACCCTTTGACTATACTTCAACACTTGATTCACTCTTATTTGCATCCTGAAGGTTCATAACTCCGTTTATATGTGATTCAGCTTGAAAATGGCCAAATCCTTGTCAATGAAACCATTGATTCTTCATATTCACATCAATAGGTGTTGTTTAACCCTCCATATGTTTCTTTTGCTAACGCCCGTTATTCACCATTAGAAACTCCTATGAGATTCCTAGAACTAACAGAACTATGGGATAAGCTATAATGCTTATTTCTTACTTTGATTTGCTTCTACACCTTTCTTGAACATCTCAAAGCAGTTGTAAAAGATTCACCGCCTTTGACTATACTTCCACACTTTTATTCACTCTTATTTGCATCTTGAAGGTTCATAATTCCGTTTATAGGTGAATCAGCTTGAAAATGGCCAAATCCTTGTCAATGAAACTTTTGATTCTTCATATTCACATCAATAGGTGTTGTTTAAGCCTCCATATGTGTCTTCTTGCTACAACACCCCTTATTCACCATTAGAAACTCCTATGAGATTCTTAGAACTAACAGAACTATGGGATAAGCTATAATGCTTATTTCTTACTTTGATTTGCTTCTACACATTTTTTGAACATCTCACAGCAGTTGTAAGAGATTCACCGCCTTTGACTACACTTCCACACATTGATTCACTCTTATTTGCATCTTGAAGGTTCATAATTCCGTTTATAGGTGAATCATCTTGAAAATGGCCAAATCCTTGTCAATAAAACCATTGATTCTTCATATTCACATCAATAGGTGTTGTTTAAGCCTCCATATGTGTCTTCTTGCTACAACGCCCATTATTCACCATTAGAAACTCCTATGAGATTCTTAGAACTAACAGAACTATGGGATAAGCTATAATACTTGTTTCTTACTTTGACTTTCTTTTACACCTTTCTTGAATATCTCAAAGCAGTTGTAAGAGATTCATCGCCTTTGACTACACTTCAACACTTCGATTTACTCTTATTTGCATCCTGAAGGTTCATAACTCCGTTTAAGGTGAATCAGGTTGAAAATGGCCAAATCCTTGTCAATGAAACCATTGATTCTTCTCATTCACATCAATAGGTGTTGTTTAACCCTGCATATGTGTCTTTTAGCTAAAACGCCCCTTATTTACCATTAGAAACTCCTATGAGATTCCTAGAACTAACAAAATTATGGGATAAGCTATAATGCTTGTTTCTTACTTTGATTTTCTTCTACACCTTTCTTGAACATCTCAAAGCAGTTGTAAGAGATTCACTGCCTTAGACTACACTTCAACACTTCGATTCACTCTTATTTGCATCTTGAAGGTTCATAACTCCGTGTAAAGTGAATCAGGTTGAAAATGGCCAAATCCTTGTCAATGAAACCATTGATTCTTCATATTCACATCAATAGGTGTTGTTTAACCCTCCATATGTGTCTTCTATTAAACCACTTCTTCACCATTAGAAACTCCTATGAGATTTCTAGAACTAACAAAACTATGGGATAAGCTATAATGCTTGTTTTTTACTTTGATTTGCTTCTACCCCTTTCTTGAACATCTCAATGTAGTTGTAATAGATTCACCGCCTTTGACTATACTTCAACACTTCGATTCACTCTTATTTGCATCCTAACGGTTCATAACTCCGTTTATATGTGATTCAACTTGAAAATGGCCAAATCCTTGTCAATGAAATCATTGATTCTTCATATTCACATCAATAGGTGTTGTTTAAGCCTCAATATGTTTCTTCTTGCTACAACGCCCCTTATTCACCATTAGAAACTCCTGTGAGATTCCTAGAACTAACAGAACTATAGGATAAGCTATAATGCTTATTTCTTACTTTGATTTGCTTCTACACCTTTCTTGAACATCTCAAAGCAGTTGTAAGAGATTCACCGCCTTTACTACTTCAACACTTCGATTTACTCTTATTTGCATCCTGAAGGTTCGTAAATCCGTTTATAGGTGATTCAACTTGAAAATACCCAAATCCTTGTCAATGAAACCATTGATTCTTCATATTCAATAGGTGTTGTTTAAGCTTCCATATGTGTCTTCTTGCTAAAACGCCCCTTATTCACCATTAGAAACTCCTATGAGATTCTTAGAACTAACAGAACTATTGGATAAGCTATAATGCTTGTTTCTTACTTTGATTTGCTTCTACACCTTTCTTGAACATCTCAAAGCAGTTGTAAGAGATTCACCGACTTTGACTACACTTCAACAGTTCGATTCACTCTTATTTGCATCCTGAAGGTTCATAACTCCGTTTAAGGTGAATTAGGTTGAAAATGGCCAAATCCTTGTCAATGAAACCATTGATTCTTCTCATTCACATCAATAGGTATTGTTTAACCCTCCATATGTGTCTTTTAGCTAAAACGCCTCTTATTTACCATTAGAAACTCCTATGAGATTCCTAGAACTAACAAAATTATGGGATAAGCTATAATGCTTGTTTCTTACTTTGATTTTCTTCTACACCTTTCTTGAACATCTCAAAGCAGTTGTAAGAGATTCACTGCCTTAGACTACACTTCAACACTTTGATTCACTCTTATTTGCATCTTGAAGGTTCGTAACTCCGTGTAAAGTGAATCAGGTTGAAAATGGCCAAATCTTTGTCAATGAAACCATTGATTCTTCATATTCACATTAATAGGTGTTTGTTTAACCCTCCATATGTGTCTTCTACCTAAAACACCCCTTATTCACCATTAGAAACTCCTATGAGATTTCTAGAACTAACAAAACTATGGGATAAGCTATAATGCTTATTTTTTACTTTGATTTGCTTCTACCCCTTTCTTGAAAATCGCAATGTAGTTGTAATAGATTCACCGCCTTTGACTATACTTCAACACTTCGATTCACTCTTATTTGCATCCTAACGGTTCATAACTCCGTTTATATGTGATTCAACTTGAAAATGGCCAAATCCTTGTCAATGAAATCATTGATTCTTCATATTCACATCAATAGGTGTTGTTTAAGCCTCAATATGTTTCTTCTTGCTACAACGCCCCTTATTCACCATTAGAAACTCCTGTGAGATTCCTAGAACTAACAGAACTATAGGATAAGCTATAATGCTTATTTCTTACTTTGATTTGCTTTTACACCTTTCTTGAACATCTCAAAGCAGTTGTAAGAGATTCACCGCCTTTGACTACAGTTCAACACTTCGATTTACTCTTATTTGCATCCTGAAGGTTCGTAAATCCGTTTATAGGTGATTCAACTTGAAAATGCCCAAATCCTTGTCAATGAAACCATTGATTCTTCATATTCAATAGGTGTTGTTTAAGCTTCCATATGTGTCTTCTTGCTAAAACGCCCCTTATTCACCATTAGAAACTCCTATGAGATTCTTAAAACTAACAGAACTATTGGATAAGCTATAGTGCTTGTTTCTTACTTTGATTTGCTTCTACACCTTTCTTAAACATCTCAAAGCAGTTGTAAGAGATTCACCGACTTTGACTACACTTCAACAGTTCGATTCACTCTTATTTGCATCACGAAGGTTCATAACTCCGTTTAAGGTGAATTAGGTTGAAAATGGCCAAATCCTTGTCAATGAAACCATTGATTCTTCTCATTCACATCAATAGGTATTGTTTAACCCTCCATATGTGTCTTTTAGCTAAAACGCCTCTTATTTACCATTAGAAACTCCTATGAGATTCCTAGAACTAACAAAATTATGGGATAAGCTATAATGCTTGTTTCTTACTTTGATTTTCTTCTACACCTTTCTTGAACATCTCAAAGCAGTTGTAAGAGATTCACTGCCTTAGACTACACTTCAACACTTTGATTCACTCTTATTTGCATCTTGAAGGTTCATAACTCCGTGTAAAGTGAATCAGGTTGAAAATGGCCAAATCCTTGTCAATGAAACCATTGATTCTTCATATTCACATCAATAGGTGTTGTTTAACCCTCCATATGTGTCTTCTAGCTAAGCCCTTATTCACCATTAGAAACTCCTATGAGATTTCTAGAACTAACAAAATTATGGGATAAGCTATAATGCTTGTTTCTTACATTGATTTGCTTCTATACCTTTCTTGAACATCTCAATGCAGTTGTAAGAGATTCATTGCCTTGGACTACACTTCAACACTTCGATTCACTCTTATTTGCATCCTAACGGTTCATAACTCCGTTTATATGTGATTCAACTTGAAAATGGCCAAATCCTTGTCAATGAAATCATTGATTCTTCATATTCACATCAATAGGTGTTGTTTAAGCCTCAATATGTTTCTTCTAAGCCCTTATTCACCATTAGAAACTCCTATGAGATTCCTAGAACTAACAGAACTATAGGATAAGCTATAATGCTTATTTCTTACTTTGATTTTCTACACCTTTCTTGAACATCTCAAAGCAGTTGTAAGAGATTCACCCTTTATTCTGATTCAACACTTGATTTACTCTTATTTGCATCTCGAAGGTTCATAATTCCGTTTATAGGGGAATCAGCTTGAAAATAGCCAAATCCTAGTCAATGAAACCATTGATTCTTCATATTCATATCAATAGATGTTGTTTAAGCCTCCATATGTGTCTTCTTGCTACAACGTCCCTTATTCACCATTAGAAACTCCTATGAGATTCTTAGAACTAACAGAACTATTGGATAAGCTATAATGCTTGTTTCTTACATTGATTTTACTTCTACACCTTTCTTGAACATCTTAAAGCAGTTGTAAGAGATTCACCTTCTTTGACTACACTTCCACACTTCGATTCACTCTTATTTGTATCTTGATGGTTCAAAAACTCCGTTTATAGGTGAATTAGGTTGAAAATGGCCAAATCCTTGTCAATGAAACCATTGATTCTTCTCATTCACATCAATAGGTGTTGTTTAACCCTCCATATGTGTCTTTTAGCTAAGCGCTCTTATTTACCATTAGAAACTCCTATGAGATTCCTAGAACTAACAAAATTATGGGATAAGCTATAATGCTTGTTTCTTACTTTGATTTTCTTCTACACCTTTCTTGAACATCTCAAAGCAGTTGTAAGAGATTCACTGCCTTAGACTACACTTCAACACTTCGATTCACTCTTATTTGCATCTTGAAGGTTCATAATTCCGTTTATAGGTGAATCAGCTTGAAAATGGCCAAATCCTTGTCAATGAAACCATTGATTCTTCTCATTCACATCAATAAGTATTGTTTAACCCTCCATATGTGTCTTTTAGCTAAAACGCCTCTTATTTACCATTAGAAACTCCTATGAGATTCCTAGAACTAACAAAATTATGGGATAAGCTATAATGCTTGTTTCTTACTTTGATTTTCTTCTACACCTTTCTTGAAAATCTCAAAGCAGTTGTAAGAGATTCACCGACTTTGACTACACGTCAACACTTCGATTCACTCTTATTTGCATCTTGAAGGTTCATAACTCCGTTTAAAGTGAATCAGGTTGAAAATGGCCAAATCCTTGTCAATGAAACCATTGATTCTTCTCATTCACATCAATAGGTGTTGTTTAAGCCTCCATATGTGTCTTTTAGCTAAGCGCCCTTATTCACCATTAGAAACTCCTATGAGATTTCTAGAACTAACAAAACTATGGGATAAGCTATAATGCTTGTTTTTTACTTTGATTTGCTTCTACCCTTTCTTGAACATCTCAATGTAGTTGTAATAGATTCACCGCCTTTGACTATACTTCAACACTTCGATTCACTCTTATTTGCATCCTAACGGTTCATAACTCCGTTTATATGTGATTCAACTTGAAAATGGCCAAATCCTTGTCAATGAAACCATTGATTCTTCATATTCACATCAATAGGTGTTGTTTAAGCCTCCATATGTGTCTTCTTGCTACAACGCCCCTTATTCACCATTAGAAACTCCTGTGAGATTCCTAGAACTAACAGAACTATAGGATAAGCTATAATGCTTATTTCTTACTTTGATTTGCTTCTACACCTTTCTTGAACATCTCAAAGCAGTTGTAAGAGATTCACCGCCTTTGACTACACTTCAACACTTCGATTTACTCTTATTTGCATCCTGAAGGTTCGTAAATCCGTTTATAGGTGATTCAACTTGAAAATGCCCAAATCCTTGTCAATGAAACCATTGATTCTTCATATTCAATAGGTGTTGTTTAAGCTTCCATATGTGTCTTCTTGCTAAAACGCCCCTTATTCACCATTAGAAACTCCTATGAGATTCTTAGAACTAACAGAACTATTGGATAAGCTATAATCCTTGTTTCTTACTTTGATTTTCTTCTACACCTTTCTTGAACATCTCAAAGCAGTTGTAAGAGATTCACCGACTTTGACTACACTTCAACACTTCGATTCACTCTTATTTGCATCCTCAAGGTTCATAACTCCGTTTAAGGTGAATTAGGTTGAAAATGGCCAAATCCTTGTCAATGAAACCATTGATTCTTCTCATTCACATCAATAGGTGTTGTTTAACCCTCCATATGTGTCTTTTAGCTAAAACGCCTCTTATTTACCATTAGAAACTCCTATGAGATTCCTAGAACTAACAAAATTATGGGATAAGCTATAATGCTTGTTTCTTACTTTGATTTTCTTCTACACCTTTCTTGAACATCTCAAATCAGTTGTAAGAGATTCACTACCGTTGACTACACTTCAACACTTTGATTCACTCTTATTTGCATCTTGAAAGTTCATAACTCCGTGTAAAGTGAATCAGGTTGAAAATGGCCAAATCCTTGTCAATGAAACCATTGATTCTTCATATTCACATCAATAGGTGTTGTTTAACCCTCCATATGTGTCTTCTTTCTACAAATCCCAAATTCACCATTAGAAACTCCTATGAGATTTCTAGAACTACCAAAACTATGGGATAAGCTATAATGCTTGTTTTTTACTTTGATTTTCTTCTACCCTTTCTTGCACATCTCAAATCAGTTGTAAGAGATTCACTACCGTTGACTACACTTCAACACTTTGATTCACTCTTTTTTTCATCCTGAAGGTTCATAACTCCATTTATAAGTGATTCAGCTTGAAAATGGCCAAATCCTTGTCAATGAAACCATTGATTCTTCATATTCACATCAATAGGTGTTGTTTAAGCTTCCATATGTGTCTTCTTGCTACAACACCCCTTATTCACCATTAGAAACTCCTGTGAGATTCCTAGAACTAACAAAACTATGGGATAGGTTATAATGCTTGTTTCTTACTTTGATTTGCTTCTACACCTTCCTTGAACATCTCAAAGCAGTTGTAAGAGATTCACCTCCTTTGACTACAGTTCAACACTTCGATTCACTCTTATTTGCATCCTAACGGTTCATAACTCCGTTTATATGTGATTCAACTTGAAAATGGCCAAATCCTTGTCAATGAAATCATTGATTCTTCATATTCACATCAATAGGTGTTGTTTAAGCCTCAATATGTTTCTTCTTGCTACAACGCCCCTTATTCACCATTAGAAACTTCTGTGAGATTCCTAGAACTAACAGAACTATAGGATAAGCTATAATGCTTATTTCCTACTTTGATTTGCTTCTACACCTTTCTTGAACATCTCAAAGCAGTTGTAAGAGATTCACTGCCTTTGACTACAGTTCAACACTTCGATTTACTCTTATTTGCATCCTGAAGGTTCGTAAATCCGTTTATAGGTGATTCAACTTGAAAATGCCCAAATCCTTGTCAATGAAACCATTGATTCTTCATATTCAATAGGTGTTGTTTAAGCTTCCATATGTGTCTTCTTGCTACAACGCCCCTTATTCACCATTAGAAACTCCTGTGAGATTCCTAGAACTAACAGAACTATAGGATAAGCTATAATGCTTATTTCTTACTTTGATTTGCTTCTACACTTTTCTTGAACATCTCAAAGCAGTTGTAAGAGATTCACCACCTTTGACTACACTTCAAAACTTTGATTTACTCTTATTTGCATCCTGAAGGTTCATAACTCCGTTTAAGGTGAATTAGGTTGAAAATGGCCAAATCCTTGTCAATGAAACCATTGATTCTTCTCATTCACATCAATAGGTGTTGTTTAAGCCTCCATATGTGTCTTCTTGCTACAACGCCTCTTATTTACCATTAGAAACTCCTATGAGATTCCTAGAACTAACAAAATTATGGGATAAGCTATAATGCTTGTTTCTTACTTTGATTTTCTTCTACACCTTTCTTGAACATCTCAAAGCAGTTGTAAGAGATTCACCTTGACTACATTTTAACACTTTGATTCACTCTTATTTGCATCTTGAAGGTTCATAACTCCGTTTAAAGTGATTCAGCTTGAAAATGGCCAAATCCTTGTCAATGAAACCATTGATTCTTCATATTCACATCAATAGGTGTTGTTTAACCCTCCATATGTTTCTTCTTGCTAAGCCCTTATTCACCATTAGAAACTCCTGTGAGATTCCTAGAACTAACAGAACTATAGGATAAGCTATAATGCTTATTTCTTACTTTGATTTGCTTCTACCTTTTCTTGAACATCTCAAGCAGTTGTAAGAGATTCACGCCTTTATTACTTTCAAACTTGATTCACTCTTATTTGCATCCTGAAGGTTCATAACTTCCGTTTATAGGTGATTCAACTTGAAAATGCCCTTAAATCCTTTCAATGAAACCATTGATTCTTCATATTCACATCAATAGGTGTTGTTTAAGCTTCCATATATGTCTTCTTGCTAAATCGCGCCTTATTCACCATTACAAACTCCTGTGAGATTCCTAGAACTAACAGAACTATAGGATAAGCTATAATGCTTATTTCTTACTTTGATTTGCTTCTACACCTTTCTTGAACATCTCAAAGCAGTTGTAAGAGATTCACCGCCTTTGACTACAGTTCAACACTTCGATTTACTCTTATTTGCATCCTGAAGGTTCGTAAATCCGTTTATAGGTGATTCAACTTGAAAATGCCCAAATCCTTGTCAATGAAACCATTGATTCTTCATATTCAATAGGTGTTGTTTAAGCTTCCATATGTGTCTTCTTGCTAAAACGCCCCTTATTCACCATTAGAAACTCCTATGAGATTCTTAGAACTAACAGAACTATTGGATAAGCTATAATCCTTGTTTCTTACTTTGATTTTCTTCTACACCTTTCTTGAACATCTCAAAGCAGTTGTAAGAGATTCACCGACTTTGACTACACTTCAACACTTCGATTCACTCTTATTTGCATCCTGCCGGTTCATAACCCCGTTTAAGGTGAATCAGGTTGAAAATGGCCAAATCCTTGTCAATGAAACCATTGATTCTTCTCATTCACATCAATAGGTATTGTTTAACCCACCATATGTGTCTTTTATCCAAACCGCCTCATATTTACCATTAGAAACTCCTATGAGATTCCTAGAACTAACAAAATTATGGGATAAGCTATAATGCTTGTTTCTTACTTTGATTTTCTTCTACACCTTTCTTGAACATCTCAAAGCAGTTGTAAGAGATTCACCGCCTTAGACTACACTTCAACACTTCGTTTCACTCTTATTTGCATCTTGAAGGTTCATAACTCCGTGTAAAGTGAATCAGGTTGAAAATGGCCAAATCCTTGTCAATGAAACCATTGATTCTTCATATTCACATCAATAGGTGTTGTTTAACCCTCCATATGTGTCTTCTAGCTAAAACGCCCCTTATTCACCATTAGAAACTCCTATAGGATTTCTAGAACTAACAAAACTATGGGATAAGCTATAATGCTTGTTTTTTACTTTGATTTGCTTCTACCTCTTTCTTGAACATCTCAATGTAGTTGTAATAGATTCACCGCCTTTGACTATACTTCAACACTTCGATTCACTCTTATTTGCATCCTAACGGTTCATAACTCCGTTTATATGTGATTCAACTTGAAAATGGCCAAATCCTTGTCAATGAAATCATTGATTCTTCATATTCACATCAATAGGTGTTGTTTAAGCCTCAGTATGTTTCTTCTTGCTACAACGCCCCTTATTCACCATTAGAAACTCCTGTGAGATTCCTAGAACTAACAGAACTATAGGATAAGCTATAATGCTTATTTCTTACTTTGATTTGCTTCTACACCTTTCTTGAACATCTCAAAGCAGTTGTAAGAGATTCACCGCCTTTGACTACAGTTCAACACTTCGATTTACTCTTATTTGTGCATCTGAAGGTTCATAAATCCGTTTATAGGTGATTCAACTTGAAAATGCCCAAATCCTTGTCAATGAAACCATTGATTCTTCATATTCAATAGGTGTTGTTTAAGCTTTCATATGTGTCTTCTTGCTAAAACGCCCCTTATTCACCATTAGAAACTCCTACGAGATTCTTAGAACTAACAGAACTATTAGATAAGCTATAATCCTTGTTTCTTACTTTGATTTTCTTCTACACCTTTCTTGAACATCTCAAAGCAGTTGTAAGAGATTCACCGACTTTGACTACACTTCAACACTTCGATTCACTCTTATTTGCATCCTCAAGGTTCATAACTCCGTTTAAGGTGAATTAGGTTGAAAATGGCCAAATCCTTGTCAATGAAACCATTGATTCTTCTCATTCACATCAATAGTTATTGTTTAACCCTCCATATGTGTCTTTTAGCTAAAACGCCTCTTATTTACCATTAGAAACTCCTATGAGATTCCTAGAACTAACAGAATTATGGGATAAGCTATAATGTTTGTTTCTTACTTTGATTTTCTTCTCCACCTTTCTTGAACATCTCAAAGCAGTTACAAGAGATTCACTCTTTGACTACATTTTAACACTTCGATTCACTCTGATTTGTATCTTGAAGGTTCATAACTCCGTTTATAGCTGATTCAACTTGAAAATGGCCAAATTCTTGTTAATGATACCATTGATTCTTCATATTCACATCAATAGGTGATGTTTAAACCTCAATATGTTTCTTCTTGCTACAACACCCCTTATTCACCATTAGAAACTCCTGTGAGATTCCTAGAACTAACAGAACTATAGGATAAGCTATAATGCTTATTTCTTACTTTGATTTGCTTCTACACTTTTCTTGAACATCTCAAAGCAGTTGTAAGAGATTCACCGCCTTTGACTACACTTCAAAACTTCGATTCACTCTTATTTGCATCCTGAAGGTTCGTAACTCCGTTTATAGGTGATTCAACTTGAAAATGCCCAAATCCTTGTCAATGAAACCATTGATTCTTCGTATTCACATCAATAGGTGTTGTTTAAGCTTCCATATATGTCTTCTTGCTAAATCGCGCCTTATTCACCATTATAAACTCCTGTGAGATTCCTAGAACTAACAGAACTATAGGATAAGCTATAATGCTTATTTCTTACTTTGATTTGCTTCTACACCTTTCTTGAACATCTCAAAGCAGTTGTAAGAGATTCACCGCCTTTGACTACAGTTCAACACTTCGATTTAATCTTATTTGCATCCTGAAGGTTCATAAATCCGTTTATAGGTGATTCAACTTGAAAATGCCCAAATCCTTGTCAATGAAACCATTGATTCTTCATATTCAATAGGTGTTGTTTAAGCTTTCATATGTGTCTTCTTGCTAAAACGCCCCTTATTCACCATTAGAAACTCCTACGAGATTCTTAGAACTAACAGAACTATTGGATAAGCTATAATCCTTGTTTCTTACTTTGATTTTCTTCTACACCTTTCTTGAACATCTCAAAGCAGTTGTAAGAGATTCACCGACTTTGACTACACTTCAACACTTCGATTCACTCTTATTTGCATCCTCAAGGTTCATAACTCCGTTTAAGGTGAATTAGGTTGAAAATGGCCAAATCCTTGTCAATGAAACCATTGATTCTTCTCATTCACATCAATAGGTATTGTTTAACCCTCCATATGTGTCTTTTAGCTAAAACGCCTCTTATTTACCATTAGAAACTCCTATGAGATTCCTAGAACTAACAAAATTATGGGATAAGCTATAATGCTTGTTTCTTACTTTGATTTTCTTCTACACCTTTCTTGAACATCTCAAAGCAGTTGTAAGAGATTCACCGCCTTAGACTACACTTCAACACTTCGTTTCACTCTTATTTGCATCTTGAAGGTTCATAACTCCGTGTAAAGTGAATCAGGTTGAAAATGGCCAAATCCTTGTCAATGAAACCATTGATTCTTCATATTCACATCAATAGGTGTTGTTTAACCCTCCATATGTGTCTTCTAGCTAAAACGCCCCTTATTCACCATTAGAAACTCCTATAGGATTTCTAGAACTAACAAAACTATGGGATAAGCTATAATGCTTGTTTTTTACTTTGATTTGCTACCCTCTTTCTTGAACATCTCAATGTAGTTGTAATAGATTCACCGTTTGATTATACTTCAACACTTCGATTCACTCTTATTTGCATCCTAACGGTTCATAACTCCGTTTATATGTGATTCAACTTGAAAATGGCCAAATCCTTGTCAATGAAATCATTGATTCTTCATATTCACATCAATAGGTGTTGTTTAAGCCTCAATATGTTTCTTCTTGCTACAACGCCCCTTATTCACCATTAGAAACTCCTGTGAGATTCCTAGAACTAACAGAACTATAGGATAAGCTATAATGCTTATTTCTTACTTTGATTTGCTTCTACACCTTTCTTGAACATCTCAAAGCAGTTGTAAGAGATTCACCGCCTTTGACTACAGTTCAACACTTCGATTTAATCTTATTTGCATCCTGAAGGTTCATAAATCCGTTTATAGGTGATTCAACTTGAAAATGCCCAAATCCTTGTCAATGAAACCATTGATTCTTCATATTCAATAGGTGTTGTTTAAGCTTTCATATGTGTCTTCTTGCTAAAACGCCCCTTATTCACCATTAGAAACTCCTACGAGATTCTTAGAACTAACAGAACTATTGGATAAGCTATAATCCTTGTTTCTTACTTTGATTTTCTTCTACACCTTTCTTGAACATCTCAAAGCAGTTGTAAGAGATTCACCGACTTTGACTACACTTCAACACTTCGATTCACTCTTATTTGCATCCTCAAGGTTCATAACTCCGTTTAAGGTGAATTAGGTTGAAAATGGCCAAATCCTTGTCAATGAAACCATTGATTCTTCTCATTCACATCAATAGGTATTGTTTAACCCTCCATATGTGTCTTTTAGCTAAAACGCCTCTTATTTACCATTAGAAACTCCTATGAGATTCCTAGAACTAACAAAATTATGGGATAAGCTATAATGCTTGTTTCTTACTTTGATTTTCTTCTACACCTTTCTTGAACATCTCAAAGCAGTTGTAAGAGATTCACCGCCTTAGACTACACTTCAACACTTCGATTCACTCTTATTTGCATCTTGAAGGTTCATAACTCCGTCTAAAGTGAATCAGGTTGAAAATGGCCAAATCCTTGTCAATGAAACCATTGATTCTTCATATTCACATCAATAGGTGTTGTTTAACCCTCTATATGTGTCTTCTAGCTAAAACGCCCCTTATTCACCATTAGAAACTCCTATGAGATTTCTAGAACTAACAAAACTATGGGATAAGCTATAATGCTTGTTTTTTACTTTGATTTGCTTCTACCCCTTTCTTGAACATCTCAATGTAGTTGTAAGAGATTCACCGCCATAGACTATACTTCAACACTTCCATTCACTCTTATTTGCATCCTAACGGTTCATAACTCCGTTTATATGTGATTCAACTTGAAAATGGCCAAATCCTTGTCAATGAAACCATTGATTCTTCTCATTCACATCAATAGGTATTGTTTAACCCTCCATATGTGTCTTTTAGCTAAAACGCCTCTTATTTACCATTAGAAACTCCTATGAGATTCCTAGAACTTACAAAATTATGGGATAAGCTATAATACTTGTTTCTTACTTTGATTTTCTTCTACACCTTTCTTGAACATCTCAAAGCAGTTGTAAGAGATTCACCGCCTTAGACTACACTTCAACACTTCGATTCACTCTTATTTGCATCTTGAAGGTTCATAACTCCGTCTAAAGTGAATCAGGTTGAAAATGGCCAAATCCTTGTCAATGAAACCATTGATTCTTCATATTCACATCAATAGGTGTTGTTTAACCCTCTATATGTGTCTTCTAAAGCGCCCTTATTCACCATTAGAAACTCCTATGAGATTTCTAGAACTAACAAAACTATGGGATAAGCTATAATGCTTGTTTTTTACTTTGATTTGCTTCTACCCCTTTCTTGAACATCTCAATGTAGTTGTAAGAGATTCACCGCCATAGACTATACTTCAACACTTTGATTCACTCTTATTTGCATCCTAACGGTTCATAACTCCGTTTATATGTGATTCAACTTGAAAATGGCCAAATCCTTGTCAATGAAATCATTGATTCTTCATATTCACATCAATAGGTGTTGTTTAAGCCTCAATATGTTTCTTCTTGCTACAACGCCCCTTATTCACCATTAGAAACTCCTGTGAGATTCCTAGAACTAACAGAACTATAGGATAAGTATAATGCTTATTTCTTACTTTGATTTGCTTCTACACCTTTCTTGAACATCTCAAAGCAGTTGTAAGAGATTCACCGCCTTTGACTACAGTTCAACACTTTGATTTACTCTTATTTGCATCCTGAAGGTTCGTAAATCCGTTTATAGGTGATTCAACTTGAAAATGCCCAAATCCTTGTCAATGAAACCATTGATTCTTCATATTCAATAGGTGTTGTTTAAGCTTCCATATGTGTCTTCTTGCTAAAACGCCCCTTATTCACCATTAGAAACTCCTATGAGATTCTTAGAACTAACAGAACTATTGGATAAGCTATAATGCTTGTTTCTTAGATTGATTTGCTTCTACACCTTTCTTGAACATCTCAAAGCAGTTGTAAGAGATTCACCGACTTTGACTACACTTCAACAGTTCGATTCACTCTTATTTGCATCCTCAAGGTTCATAACTCCATTTAAGGTGAATTAGGTTGAAAATGGCCAAATCCTTGTCAATGAAACCATTGATTCTTCTCATTCACATCAATAGGTATTGTTTAACCCTCCATATGTGTCTTTTAGCTAAAACGCCTCTTATTTACCATTAGAAACTCCTATGAGATTCCTAGAACTAACAAAATTATGGGATAAGCTATAATGCTTGTTTCTTACTTTGATTTTCTTCTACACCTTTCTTGAACATCTCAAAGTTGTAAGAGATTCACCGCCTTAGACTACACTTCAACACTTCGATTCACTCTTATTTGCATCTTGAAGGTTCATAACTCCGTCTAAAGTGAATCAGGTTGAAAATGGCCAAATCCTTGTCAATGAAACCATTGATTCTTCATATTCACATCAATAGGTGTTGTTTAACCCTCTATATGTGTCTTCTAGCTAAAACGCCCCTTATTCACTATTAGATACTCCTATGAGATTTCTAGAACTAACAAAACTATGGGATAAGCTATAATGCTTGTTTTTTACTTTGATTTGCTTCTACCCCTTTCTTGAACATCTCAATGTAGTTGTAAGAGATTCACCGCCATAGACTATACTTCAACACTTCGATTCACTCTTATTTGCATCCTAACGGTTCATAACTCCGTTTATATGTGATTCAACTTGAAAATGGCCAAATCCTTGTCAATGAAATCATTGATTCTTCATATTCACATCAATAGGTGTTGTTTAAGCCTCAATATGTTTCTTCTTGCTACAACGCCCCTTATTCACCATTAGAAACTCCTGTGAGATTCCTAGAACTAACAGAACTATAGGATAAGCTATAATGCTTATTTCTTACTTTGATTTGCTTCTACACCTTTCTTGAACATCTCAAAGCAGTTGTAAGAGATTCACCGCCTTTGACTACAGTTCAACACTTCGATTTACTCTTATTTGCATCCTGAAGGTTCGTAAATCCGTTTATAGGTGATTCAACTTGAAAATGCCCAAATCCTTGTCAATGAAACCATTGATTCTTCATATTCAATAGGTGTTGTTTAAGCTTTCATATGTGTCTTCTTGCTAAAACGCCCCTTATTCACCATTAGAAACTCCTACGAGATTCTTAGAACTAACAGAACTATTGGATAAGCTATAATCCTTGTTTCTTACTTTGATTTTCTTCTACACCTTTCTTGAACATCTCAAAGCAGTTGTAAGAGATTCACCGACTTTGACTACACTTCACTCCTGATTCACTCTTATTGGCATCCTCGAGGTTCATAACGCCGTTTAAGGTGAATTAGGTTGAAAATGGCCAAATCCTTGTCAATGAAACCATTGATTCTTCTCATTCACATCAATAGGTGTTGTTTAACCCTCCATATGTGTCTTTTAGCTAAACGCCTCTTATTTACCATTAGAAACTCCTATGAGATTCCTAGAACTAACAAAATTATGGGATAAGCTATAATGCTTGTTTCTTACTTTGATTTTCTTCTACACCTTTCTTGAACATCTCAAAGCAGTTGTAAGAGATTCCTTGCCTTAAACTACACTTCAACACTTGATTCACTCTTATTTGCATCTTGAAGGTTCATAACTCCGTGTAAAGTGAATCAGGTTGAAAATGGCCAAATCCTTGTCAATGAAACCATTGATTCTTCATATTCACATCAATAGGTGTTGTTGAAGCCTCCATATGTGTCTTCTATTAAACGCCCTTATTCACCATTAGAAACTCCTATGAGATTTCTAGAACTAACAAAACTATGGGATAAGCTATAATGCTTGTTTTTTTACTTTGATTTTTTTACCCTTTCTTGAACATCTCAATGTAGTTGTAATAGATTCACCGCTTTATTATACTTCAACACTTGATTCACTCTTATTTGCATCCTAACGGTTCATAACTCCGTTTATATGTGATTCAACTTGAAAATGGCCAAATCCTTGTCAATGAAATCATTGATTCTTCATATTCACATCAATAGGTGTTGTTTAAGCCTCAATATGTTTCTTCTTGCTACAACGCCCCTTATTCACCATTAGAAACTCCTGTGAGATTCCTAGAACTAACAGAACTATAGGATAAGCTATAATGCTTATTTCTTACTTTGATTTGCTTCTACACTTTTCTTGAACATCTCAAAGCAGTTGTAAGAGATTCACCGCCTTTGACTACACTTCAAAACTTTGATTTACTCTTATTTGCATCCTGAAGGTTCGTAACTCCGTTTATAGGTGATTCAACTTGAAAATGCCCAAATCCTTGTCAATGAAACCATTGATTCTTCGTATTCACATCAATAGGTGTTGTTTAAGCTTCCATATATGTCTTCTTGCTAAAACGCCCCTTATTCACCATTAGAAACTCCTGTGAGATTCCTAGAACTAACAGAACTATAGGATAAGCTATAATGCTTATTTCTTACTTTGATTTGCTTCTACACCTTTCTTGAACATCTCAAAGCAGTTGTAAGAGATTCACCGCCTTTGACTACAGTTCAACACTTCGATTTAGTCTTATTTGCATCCTGAAGGTTCGTAAATCCGTTTATAGGTGATTCAACTTGAAAATGCCCAAATCCTTGTCAATGAAACCATTGATTCTTCATATTCAATAGGTGTTGTTTAAGCTTCCATATGTGTCTTCTTGCTAAAACGCCCCTTATTCACCATTAGAAACTCCTATGAGATTCTTAGAACTAACAGAACTATTGGATAAGCTATAATGCTTGTTTCTTACTTTGATTTGCTTCTACACCTTTCTTGAACATCTCAAAGCAGTTGTAAGAGATTCACCAACTTTGACTACACTTCAACACTTCGATTCAATCTTATTTGCATCCTGAAGGTTCATTACTCCGTTTAAGGTGAATTAGGTTGAAAATGGCCAAATCCTTGTCAATGAAACCATTGATTCTTCTCATTCACATCAATAGGTGTTGTTTAACCCTCCATATGTGTCTTTTAGCTAAAACGCCTCTTATTTACCATTAGAAACTCCTATGAGATTCCTAGAACTAACAGAATTATGGGATAAGCTATAATGTTTGTTTCTTACTTTGATTTTCTTCTCCACCTTTCTTGAACATCTCAAAGTAGTTGTAAGAGATTCACCGCCTTTGACTACATTTTAACACTTTGATCAACTCTTATTTGCATCCTGAAGGTTCATAACTCCGTTTATAGCTGATTCAACTTGAAAATGGCCAAATTCTTGTTAATGACACCATTGATTCTTCATATTCACATCAATAGGTGATGTTTAAACCTCAATATGTTTCTTCTTGCTACAACACCCCTTATTCACCATTAGAAACTCCTGTGAGATTCCTAGAACTAACAGAACTATAGGATAAGCTATAATGCTTATTTCTTACTTTGATTTGCTTCTACACTTTTCTTGAACATCTCAAAGCAGTTGTAAGAGATTCACCGCCTTTGACTACACTTCAAAACTTCGATTCACTCTTATTTGCATCCTGAAGGTTCGTAACTCCGTTTATAGGTGATTCAACTTGAAAATGCCCAAATCCTTGTCAATGAAACCATTGATTCTTCGTATTCACATCAATAGGTGTTGTTTAAGCTTCCATATATGTCTTCTTTCTAAAACGCCCCTTATTCACCATTAGAAACTGCTGTGAGATTCTTAGAACTAACAGAACTATTGGATAAGCTATAATGCTGGTTTCTTACTTTGATTTGCTTCTACACCTTTCTTGAACATCTCAAAGCAGTTGTAAGAGATTCACCGACTTTTGATTACACTTCAACACTTGATTCACTCTTATTTGCATCCTGAAGGTTCATACCTCTGTTTAAGGTGAATTACGTTGAAAATGGCCAAATCCTTGTCAATGAAACCATTGATTCTTTATATTTACATCAATAAGTGTTGTTTAACCCTCCATATGTGTCTTTAGCTAAAAGCCCTTATTCACCATTAGAAACTCCTATGAGATTCCTAGAACTAACAAAACTATGGGATAAGCTATAATGCTTTGTTTTTACTTTGATTTGCTTCTACCCGTTTCTTGAAAATCTCAATGTAGTTGTAAGAGGTTCACGGCCTCTGACTAAACTTCAACGCGTCGATTCACTCTTATTTGCATCCTAACGGTTCATAACTCTGTAGGAAAGTCAAACAACTAGACTCTGTATCTTAATAACTATTTGTATCTTATGAATCTTATGTCTTATCCCTACGATACTAATAATCTACAGGAGTATAGTTGTATGAAAAGACTATATAATGATGTATATGAGAAGTCAAGATCGACAACACCAAGCAAATGGGACCCACTTAAACACGTGTCGACTACGTAAAGGTCGGCACCACTACGAGGCGACACATAACAACATCTTGACGTAAGCAATGACGTAAATACGTGCAAATATCAGCAGCACTACAAGGCCAAAGCGTAGCATCGCATTGACGCAAGCAATGACGTAACCAAGCACCCAGTTGCATCGCATTGGCCCATAGCAATGGCGCTCTGAATCACCCAATTTCCCTATAAATACTCAACTCTACTGAGCAGGAGAGGAACGCGCAATTTTCTCGCCTAACCTTCTCTGTCTAAAACAAAATCTCTCTAAAATCTCTCTACAAAGCTTCTAAGTTTTAAAGTTTATAATTTTCAAAGTTGTTTTATCTTAGTATCATCAAAAGCGAAAGTTCAAACTTATCATATCTTCAAAATCTCTGTAAACAAAACTATTGTAAAATTTTCAAAAAAAAAAACAAGTGGTATCAGAGCCTAAAAGATCTATATAGCGAGCGGAAAAAAGAAAAAAAAAAAAAAAAAAAAACTTTTCTTCAAACCTCTGCATAGTTTTCTTTAAAAAACTTTTCTAAGCGAAACACTCTAAAATTAAAAAATATTTAAACCCATTCTAAAGAAAGATTCCAGCCCTTCTACCTTAGCATCGTCACTGATTGGTGTTCGGGCAGCAAGTCCTAAAAGGCCGTAAGACCGTTGGTAAGCCACGATCGTGCCACAGCGAGAAAGGTTAGTATCTTCCTAGACTATGTTTAAATAATTTTAATCATGAATCTTCAATTATAAAGTTTTTTAAATCCAAACATGCACCATCTACATCTCATACTACAATTAACTCAAGAGAAATTATGACAAAAATAACAACCTTTAATCATGAGTTATCAAAGAATAAACTACCTCATATTAATCCAGAATAAACTACCTCATATTAATCCAGAACATATATATCAAATTGGTACTTTTGATTTTAAGACCGCTTATGCAATCAAAGAACACGAACAAACAATATCTTTACAAAATGAATTTGAAGAAATTAAACTGCTATCATCAGTTGCTTTAGAAAAATATAAGCAAAAAGGATTTAATTACCTTCATTTTGGATTAGTCCAAATTGCAATTAAACCATTATCAAGAAATGGTATTGATTCACCAATACTTATGCTATTAAGAGATAAAACACTATTAAAATTTGAAGACTACGCTTCTTGGAGCAGTCCAATCGAATCTATGTAGCGGACAATTTATTTTAATTGTGCTCCTAATTTTCAAGTAAGTTTACATGATTCAACTATACTCAATACATTGGTATTAAATGTCCATCTACCAGAAGTAAAATTCCAAAGTGAGCGACATGGTTACTTAATACTATATCGAATTTACTTTAAAGCAATCAACTTCTGAATTTAATCCAAGATGTTTATTACAAGATGATAAAGGTGAAACAACTATATTAGCAGTACATAGTAAGGATACACCAAGCGCATGACATCGCACCTAAACAATTAAAATGGAATGAATTAACCATTCCGGATCAATGGAAACTTCGAAATTACTCAACCTCCTAGAAACTTTGAACAAAGAAATATTTCAAATATAATAGAGCATGAGAGCGGAAAAATAATACTACAATTGGGATCGTTTAGAGAACCTATTCCACCAAAAATAAGTTCATATTATTCTCGACCTTCTTTTTTGAATTTAGTTCTGAGACAATCGAGCACAGATTCGGAAGTAAAAAGCGTCAATCAAAGTGATAAACAAGACATTAAATTTAAAGCACCTATTGCTGAACCGAATAGTAACTTATATGCAACATCACCTACACATTCAGATTTTAAATCTATTAATGTAATTACAAAAAGAATATGCAATCAATAAATAATATATCAAAGAAGATTTCTATTCAAAAGAAAATGATGATAAGAGAAACTGGTATTTCAATACGTTTTCTAAACAACAAACACTAGAATATAGAGAAAAATGGTACAATTGTATGCTGCTAAAAGAAATAGATATTCCATTTTTTATATGTTTTGAAACGTATTCAATAGCGTATAACATAGATTACCCATTTAAAACAATTAATACAAGTTCATCTTTAGGACAATTATGGGAACAAGTAGATGGATCTAAAACTAAATCAATACATCCCCCGTTGAAAGATTTAAAAATAAATACACCAAAAAGACAAATTATAGCCACGCCATTTAAAACTGGTGCAAATAGAGACGATAAAGAACCCGTCCTATTACAAGACATTAAATCTATTTATCAATAAAATAACTATCAAAGTCAAATATTATATACAATATCAAAGCAAGTAGATCAAATAGATCATAAATTAAATACGAATGAATATAATAAATTAGATCAAAGTATGCAACATCCTTTTTCATCTACGTCTACACCTATATTTAAACCAATAAATAGACAAGTAATATTTCCTGAAAATGAAATATTAAAATCAATCGCATCTAGATTAGCAAATTTAGACAAGGGTAAAGGAATAAACAATATCGAGCAAAGCGATAATGAATCTATTCAATCCTCAACTCAATCCGATAATGATAATCAAAAAATAAATCGTATAAGAAATAAAATAAGATCAAATAAACCTTATTATAAAAGACATACTCCACCCGACTTACTATATGAAGAACAATATAATCAAAATAGAAATGTATACACTGGAGATGGTATATATGAATGGAATATAGATGGCAAATCAGAATACCAAATTATGTCTGTATTACAAGAAATGGGAATGGCTTCTATATCCTATAAAGCTAGAGGCAATTCTGATAAACAAGCATGCGTATTATTAATAACTGGTTTTACTGGAGCTTTAAAATATTGGTGGGATAACTCGCTAGATGTACCTACTCAAGATTCAATAATTAATCATATAGAAATAAGAAGAGTAGAAGATAATGACGGTTTTTGATGCGATCCTCCCAAGGATTCGACACTTTCGAGTTGTGGAAATGGATAGATGGATAGATGATGGATCGAATGGTCACACAAGAGTTGCGGAAGGCTCTTGATATACCTCAATGTCTCCTAGGATATGACACACCTAGACAAGACAAGGTTTGATTGTTGGATATTACACACCAAGCAATCGAAAGTTCTAAAAGAACAAAAGAGATTCACTCTAAAATATGTTGAAAAGAAAGTTGATTGATTATTTGTGAAGGTCTAGGCGTGCTTATATAGCACAAGAAAGTAGAAAATATCTAAACACACTTAAATGCTGAAAATAAACTAAAATTACTAAAAATACTAAAAATGCTTGAAAATATCTCTTCCTTCTTCAGCTTCCACGAAATTAAGTCTTTATTTGGGCCAAGAGAACTTTTGTGGGCTTGATGAATAAGTGATCCAATTTGCCTCATTAAAACCTTCCTTTGGAAAAACCCATTGGGAAAAACCCAAAGGTTAGGAAAAAGAGTACAAATGGATCACCCTCTTTGTTAATCCATTTGAGAAGGTGTTGCCATCAGCATATTCTGATATCCAATGTACTTTGTGAAATCCTTAGATGCTTGATGATTGCGCACTTGAGTGAGAAGTCCATTGATTGAATTCTGAAGTGCCTTGGCTTTTGCTCTTGTCATAGGTCCACTTGGTATAACCAATAAATCCTCAACTCCATGTATGCTCTCCTCAGGTTCATGCTGCATTTGATTGTTCTCCATGATCACATCATCCCCTCTTCTTGAAAAGGATTTGACCTCAAATCGTGTTCATCTGCAACAAAGGGAATTAAGTCGAGCAACATTAAAACTAGAACTCACTTTGTACTTACCTTGTAGATCAATTTGGTAAGCATTGTCACTGATCCTCTTTGTGACTCGGAATGGTCCATCAATTCTTGGTTTCAGTTTGGACTTCCTTTCAGCTGGAAATCTTTCTTTCCTCAAATGGATCCACACTAGGTCTCCTTCTTCAAAGATCTTCTTATGCGGCCCTTGTTGGCATATTTTTCATATTGTTTGGGTTTCGCCTCGATGTTCTGCCTATCTTTCTCATTGATCTGTTTATCAAGTTCATCTTTCCTTGTCCCTGCTATGCTTGCTCTTTCACTCAAATTTAAAGGGTGTAGATCCAAAGGAGAAATAGTATTAAATCCATAGACAATTTCGAATGGAGAAAACTTTGTAGCTGAATGCATTGAGCGATTATATGCAAATTCAACATCGGCAAACAATCTTCCCAAGTTTTCAAGTTCTTTTTGATCAAGGCACGTAAAAGAGTAGACAAAGTTCTATTCACAACTTCAGTTTGCCCATCAGATTGAGGATGACAAGTAGTTGAAAATAACAACTTAGTTCTAAGCTTAGACCAAAGTGTTTTTGAAAAGTAGCTCAAGAACTTAGTGTCCCTATCACTAACAATAGTTCTGGGCATGCCATGAATCTTAACTATCTCTTTAAAGAACAAGTTAGCTACATGAGAAGCATCATCGGTTTTATGACAAGCAATGAAATGTGCCATCTTAGAAAACCTATCAACAACAACAAAGATGGAGTCTTTTCCAGTCCTAGTTCTAGGCAATCCAAGCACAAAATCCATAGATAGGTCATTCTAGGGCTGAGTAGGGATTGGTAAAGGCGTGTACAAACCTTGAGACTGTACCTTTGATTTGGCTTGTTTGCAAGTGACACATCTTCATGAGACCTCTCCACATCTCTCTTCATATCGGCCAATAGAAATGCTCTTGCAGTACTTTGAGAGTCTTAGCAATTCCAAAATGTCCCATTAAGCCTCCTCCATGTGCTTCCCTCACTATCAAATCTCTCACAGAGCCATTAGGCATACACAAACGATTTTCAAAAAATAAGAATCCTTCATGCCTAAAATACTTTCCAAAAGCAAATTTAACACAAGACTTGTAAATTTCTTGAAATTCAGAATCAGTCTCGTATAAATCCTTTAGTTGCTCAAAACCTAACAACTTAGCATCCAAAGTAGTAATCAAAACATACCTCCGAGATAAGGCATCGGCAACAATATTTTCTTTACCTTTTTTGTACTTGATTACATACGGAAATGTTTCAATGAACTCTATCCACCTAGCATGCCGTTTGTTAAGCTTTTACTGACCTTTCAAATGCTTTAAGGACTCATGATCAGTATGGATGACGAACTCCTTTGGCCATAGGTAGTGCTGCCATGTTTGCAAAGCCCGGATCAAGGCATACAACTCCTTGTCATAGGTTGGATAGTTCAAAGTGGCTCCTCCAAGCTTCTCACTTTGAAAAAAGGCAATTGGCTTCTTCTCTTGCATCAAAACCGCACCAATACCTACACCAGATGCATCACATTCAATTTCAAAAGTTTTCATAAAATCTGGTAAAGACAAAAGGGTGCATTGGTAAGTTTCTCCTTCAAGGTTGGGAATGCTTTTTCTTGTGCTTCTTCCATTTGAATCCCACACTTTTCTTGATCACTTCAGTAAGTGGAGCAGCTATGGTGCTAAAATCTTTCACAAATCTCCTATAGAATCCAGCAAGTCCATGGAAACTCCTCACTTCGCTCACAGTACTAGGACTTGGCCATTCACGGATAGCTCTCACTTTTTCTTCATCAACCTGTATACCCTGTGCACTCACAACAAATCCTAGAAACACAAGATTATCCGTGCTAAAGGTACACTTCTTTAGGTTAGCAAACAACTTTTCTGTTCTTAGAACTTTTAAAACAGATTTTAAATGCTCAACATGATCGTCTAAGTTTTTGCTATAAACCAGAATGTCATCAAAAGTAGACAACAACAAAAATTCCAATGAAAGCTCTTAAAACATGGTTCATTAATCTCATGAAAGTGCTGGGTGCATTAGTTAATCCCAAAAGGCATTACTAACCACTCATATAATCCATGTTTTTGTTTTAAAAGCTGTTTTCCACTCATCACCCTCTTTCATGCGAATTTGGTGATATCCACTTTTAAGATCAATTTTAGAAAACACACTAGAGCCATAGAGTTCATCTAGCATATCGTCTAAGCGAGGAATAGGATGGCGATACTTAACTTTATGTTGTTGATGGCTCGACAATCAATACACATCCTCCATGTTCCATCCTTCTTTGGTACAAGTAGAACCCGGCAGCACAAGGGGCTCATGCTTCTCTCGGATGTAACCCTTGTCCATGAGTTCGCTCACTTGTTTTTGCAACTCCTTGGTCTCAACCGGGTTGGTTCTATAAGCTGGCCTGTTGGGAAGTGAAGCTCCAGGCACGAAATCTATTTGGTGCTCAATCCCACGGATAGGTGGTAATCCTTTGGGGTTTTCCTCCGGAAAGATGTCTTCAAATTCCTGCAAAAGAAAGTAACCTTACTCGGCAATTCGGTGAGAGATTAGTATGATTCATAAGTGCTTCTTTGTAAACAAATAGAAGAATGAGTTGTTTAGAGAAAGGAGCTCCCTTAACCACCATTAGATCTCACAAAAGAAGTTAGAATGCCTCACGGGTTTACTCTCACAGGGCCTTTTTCTTGGTTTTTCTCAAACTCTCTTTTTTTTTTTTGTGGTGAAGCGTTTGAGGGGTCACTCACAGTTGTTTTTCCTTGTTGTTTCAGCTGGATCTGGTCTTGGTAAACTTCGTGTGGTGCTAGAGGAGCAAGGACTGTTTTTCGGCCTTTGTACTCAAAAGAATACCTATTGGTGAAACCATCATGCAAAACCCTTCTATCAAACTGCCATGGTCTTCCAAGTAAGATGTGGCCGGCCTCCATAGGTAGAATATCACACAAAATTTCGTCCTCATATTTGCCCTATGGTTATGGGAACCAATACTTGGCTGTTCACCGCCATCTCACCAGCATCATTCAGCCATTGAAGCTTATAAGGCTTCGGATGCTCAATGACTTTCAACCCTAACTTCCTCACCATTGTTTCACTAGCTACATTGGTGCAGCTTCCTCCATCAATTATAAGGCTGCAAACCTTTCCTTCAACAATGCATCTAGTATGAAACAAATTTTCTCTTTGATCGTGTTCATTTACCTTAGTTTGAATACTCAATGATCTCCGTGTTACCAAAAGCTCTCCAACGGCTGGTAACTCCACTTGCTCTTCTTCTTCCGAGGCTGAATCATTCTCCTCCTCTTCCTCGGTCTCAATCTCACCATTCTCCAAGAGAATCATAATCTTCTTGTTAATACATTCATTGGCGTATTGCCCCCTCTCTTGACACTTAAAACATCGAACTTCTCTAGTTTTAAAAGGGGCTGCCTCGGTTTTACCTTTGGGGTTCGGATTGGTGGTGAATGGTCTTGACTCGGTCTTTGGTTTAGCAATAGTTTTGTCCTCTTTATGATAAGTGGCCTTAGCATGAGATGCTCCAGCCCCATATGACGTTTTAGAGCTACCCCTCCTCTTGATTTGTTGTTCTACTAGAACAGCCTTATGTAGCATTTCCTCCAAATCTTTGTATGTTTGTAGCTCCATTCGGTCTTGGATGTCACGGGACAAACCACTAAGGAACCTTGCCATTGTTGCTTCAGAATCTTCTTCTATGTCGGCTTTGATCATAAGAGACTCCATTTCTTGGAAATATTCATCCACACTTTTACTCCCTTGGCTTAATCTCCTAAGCCTTTGATGCAACTCCCGGTGGTAATGACTCGGAACAAACCTCTTTCTCATCAGATTTTTCATCTCTTCCCAAGTCTCCACACGTGGTTCACGGTTGCGTTTCCTACTTGTCACAATTTGATCCCACCAGTTGATGGCAAAGTCATAGAATTCGGTTGCGGCAAGTTGGACCTTCTTGTATTCCGAATATGTTTGGCAATCAAACACCAGCTCTGTCTTTTTCTCCCACTCTAGGTAAGCATCTGGATCACTCTTCCCATAGAATGGTGGTATTTTCAACTTCAGACCATTGATATTGTCTTCATTTCGGCCTCTTGCTTCGTTATCACGTCTAGTTCTTCGATGAGTCCTACTAGAGATTCGGCTTCCTCCACTGTAATAATCATCTTCCTCCACGTCCCTTTCTTGCCTAAGTTGCTCTCTTCTTCTCCTAACAACATTTTCCCGCTGTACCAATGGTGGTGGTACTTCAGATTGCCCTTGGACAGATTCTTGGATTTTATCAATCCTCTCATGAACTGCACCTAGTTCTGTCCTCAACATGCTTTATTTCTCCCATGATAGCTTGCAATTCTAGGTTACGAATTCTAGAAGCACGCTCCCCGTGGGCATCATCAGACTTATCTCCTTCACTCGCCATTTATTTTTCCCTGCAAAACAGAATGGTTAGTAATAAAAGCTCACAAGATGTTTCTTCCTCAAGTATTTCTCTCAAGTGTTTCTCTCAAGTGTTTCACTCAGCTCTCATCAATGATCTCACTAGTAGCAAAATCTCAACAGTTCTTATCAAACTAATCAATCCAACTTGGTGGAAAACCAACAAACAGGCAGAATGAATGAATAGATAGAAAGACAAGATTTTTCGGAAAAATGAGAGATTTGAATGACTAAACTTCTGGAAAAATGATATAGTACGATGATGATCAAGGATTATTTTGTTTTTTGAATATATGATTGATCAGATCACGAAAAGATGCAGGATTTTTTTTTTTTTTTTTTTTTTTGAATAAAAACGTAAATGACACAAAACTGACCGGATTGGGAGTTGATCAGTCCCTTTTGAGTGTTTAGAAATTTTTTTTTTTTTTTGACTGCAGATCGGACTAGATCTCTTAGGATAGAAGAACAGAAAGGTAGAAAAGAGTTTTAAGAACGGTGGGAAGGTGAGAAGATGATAGAAAATGGATACAAACTCGAAAATGTGCTCTGATACCACTTGATGCGATCCTCCCAAGGATTCGACACTTTCGAGTTGTGGAAATGGATAGATGGATAGATGATGGATCGAATGGTCACACAAGAGTTGCGGAAGGCTCTTGATATACCTCAATGTCTCCTAGGATATGACACACCTAGACAAGACAAAGGTTCGATTGTTGGATATTACACACCAAGCAATCGAAAGTTCTAAAGAACAAAAGGAGATTCACGCTAAAATATGTTGAAAAGAAAGTTGATTGATTATTTGTGAAGGTCTAGGCGTGCTTATATAGCACAAGAAAGTAGAAAATATCTAAACACACTTAAATGCTGAAAATAAACTAAAATTACTAAAAATACTAAAAATGCTTGAAAATATCTCTTCCCTCTTACGCTTCCACGAAATTAAGTCTTTATTTGGGCCAAGAGAACTTTTGTGGGCTTTGGATAGGTTCTCTCATGGACTTGATGAATAAGTGATCCAATTTGCCTCATTAAAACTTTCCTTTGGAAAAACCTATTGGGAAAAACCCAAAGGTTAGGAAAAAGAGTACAAATGGATCACCCTCTTTGTTAATCCATTTGAGAAGGTGTTGCCATCAGCATATTCTGATATCCAATGTACTTTGTGAAATCCTTAGATGCTTGATGATTGCGCACTTGAGTGAGAAGTCCATTGATTAAATTCTGAAGTGCCTTGGCTTTTGCTCTTGTAATAGGTCCACTTGGTATAACCAATAAATCCTCAACTCCATGTATGCTCTCCTCAGGTTCATGCTGCATTTGATTGTTCTCCATGATCACATCAGTTTCATTGAAGAAGTAGAACATCGAAATGCAGTAGAAGTCTTAATTCATACAATAACCATGCATTTTGTCGGAAATCCTAATGAGGAATCCGAAAGTAAAAAAATAATTTTAACCAATTTAAGATGTCCTACTTTGGGCGACTTTAAATGGTATAAGGATATTTTTATAACTAATATATTTCAAAGAAAAGATTGTAATCAACCTTTTTTGGAAAGAACGATTTATTTCGGGATTACCATCTTTTTTTAGCTGAAAAAATAATCAATAAATTAAAGAGAGTATTCGGAGGACAACCAGTCCCTTGGAATACAATAACTTATAGTCAATTATTTGCGTTCATTAAAAAGGAAGGTTTAGCCTTATGTCAAGAACATAAAGATAAAAAGCGAAATGATAAATACAAATTTAAAACCACGATGGGTTAGTTTTGCGAACAATATGGATATTCAAGGCTTAATCCACCATCAAGAATTAAGCGTTTAAAATTTAGGCAAAAGAAATCAAATGATAACAAGTATTATCAAAAACCAAAATATTACCAAAAACCTTCAAATTATCCAAAACAAAAAGAAGTTTCAAAAGAAATCATTTAATAAATATAATAAATATAAATCTACTAATAATATAGTTTGTTGGAATTATAGCGATCCGGACATAGGTCCACGAATGTAAAATGAAGAAAAAGATAAATGAAATATTTCAAGATCAACCTGATATTCAAGAAAAGTTAACAAAATTACTAATATCAGAATCTGAATTATCAGAAAATAAATCTTCTAGCAATAATTCAATAAATAAAATAGAAAACTTAAGTGATTCTTCTGCCGAATCACGAGAAGTTTCTGATAATTTATGTAATTGTAATATAATCAACGTAATAACCAAAGATAATAATAAACAATTCCTATTAGACATTATAGACAAAATAAATGATCCTAATACAAAAAAGGAATATTTAACAAAATTAAAAGATATTATATATCAAGAAAATCAATTAGCTACTCCTCAACCATTTAGTTTTGAACAAAATATTTGAAAAATACCCAACTCAAAGTTTATTTAAACAAGTAACAACTGGCGAATTACAACAAAAAGTTAAACAACTTAAAACACAACTAAAAAACTTACGAATAAATGTTAACCAGCAACATCTAAAACAATTACAAACAGATGCTACGCTTATCTTTAATAGAGTCATCAAATTCTAATCAAGCATCTTCAAGTAATCAAAATTCACAAAATGATAATAGTCACATATCACAAAAGCGAAGAATATATACAAAATATCAATAAAATTAATTATCAAAAATGGTATACCAAAATAACATTACATATAGGACATGATTTCAAAATTAACACAATTGCATTACTAGATTCTGGTGCTGATTATAACTGCATTAAGTGAAGGTCTTGTACCCACTAAATTTTATGAGAAAACCACTTTGAGCCAGCTGGCGCTAATGGAAGTAGTTTAAAAGTAAAATATAAATTACCATCGTAAAAATCTGTAATCAAGGATATTGTTTTAAAACCAATTTATCTTAGTTAAAGATTTAACACAAAGTAATATTAGGAACACCATTTTTTCGCAAATTTATCCTTTTAAAAGTATCTGAATACGGAATAACAACAAAAGTTATAGGAACAAAAATGTTATTCGAATTTTTATTACCTATGAAAACTAAAGAAATATTAGAACTCCAGCATAATACAATACAAAAAACAATCAACTTAATAAATGGAAAACATAAACATATTCAATATCTACAGGAAGAAATATCTTACAAAAAATTAGAAGAACAATTAAAATCTCGTTATATAATTAACAAAATAAAACTTATCGAAAACAACTATACGGTTAGTCTACCCTATATAAAAAGAATTTAATGAAAAACTTATACCAACTAAAGCAAGACCTATTCAAATGAATAAAACATTATTAGAACAATGTCAAAAAGAAATACAAGATTTATTAAATAAAAATTAATTAGACCATCCAAGTCACCTTGGGTTGTGCAGCATTTTATGTAAACAATGCATCCGAAAAAGAGCGTGGAGTACCACGACTGGTCATTAATTACAAACCACTGAATGACGTCCTACAATGGATTAGATATCGATACCCAATAAAAGAGATTTATTAAAAGCGATTATACAATGCAAAAATCTTTTCAAAATTTGATATGAAAAGTGGGTTGGGAAATACAAATTGCCGAACAAGATAAATACAAAACAGCATTTACAGTACCTTTTGGTCATTCACGAATGGAGCGTAATGCCATTTGGTCTTAAAAATGCACCATCTGAATTTCAACACATTATGAATGATATATTCAACAGTTCATCAACATTAGCTATAGTCTATATAGATGATGTCTTAATATACTCAACATCAATTGATCAACACTTTAGTCATTTAAATACATTTTTAAATATAGTGAAAACCAATGGATTAGTTTTATCTAAACAAAAAATGAATTTATTCCAAACTAAAGTAAGATTCTTAGGACATAATATATATCGAGGAACTATGGCGCCCATCAAGATCAATTGAGTTTGCCGACAAATTCCCCAGGCGAATTAAGAGAAAAAACTCAACTTCTAGATTTCTAGGTTGTCTAAACTATGTTTCAGATTTTCTACCCAATTTGAGAAAAAAACTATTCAACCATTATTTCAACTGATTACAAAAAACCTAAACCATGGACAAATCAGCATACTAAGTTAGTAAAACAAGTTAAATTGCAAGTAAAAACCTTACCATGTGCATCGATTCCTAATCCCCGAAGCTAGTATGATAGTTGAGACTGATGCTTGAAGTAGGTTATGGAGGCATTCTAAAAGCAGAAACTCTCTGAGTCGGTAAAGAGTCTATATCGTTTTCATTCGGGTGCGGTTAGGACCCTAACAAGCTTATTCAACAGTTAAAAAAAAAGTACTTTCCATAGTTAATTGTATTTCAAAATTTCAAAATGATTTAATCAATAAAAATTCCTACTACGGGTTGGTGTAAGTCAACAAAAATAATATTACAAAAGGATGTTAAAAATTTGGTTTCTAAACAAATATTTGCCCGTTGGCAAGCCATATTATCTGTATTTGATTTTGATATCCAATATATTAAAAGCGAAAATAATTCTTTACCTGATTTTCTAACAAGAGAATATTTTCGAGGGAAAAACAACTGATATTCAACAAAAGGCTATTCAAGATGGCGGATCCTAAAATAAAAACCGATGACTGCATCGGATTATATCAAAAACCAACCCCATCTTCAGGGTAAACCTCAGTATTCAAAATACTTTCTCGGCTCTTGCGAATTTCCTCCTCTTTCTTACGTAAATGTGGTAACCACCTCAAAAGCCAAACTTCTTCTCAACTATCTTCTCCTATTCAAACGCTACCAAATCAAATTACTTCCTCGAACCCACGGAAACAACATCTATTAACTACCCACTATACAAAACCTATTACCCTCAAAGAACTCCAAATATTTACCAATCGTGTCTTTTTATGCAGGCGGTCTTTATCCTCACTGATAATGTACTCAAAAATAGAACCTTCTATGAGTATATTCTAGTAGACTCTGGTTCTGCTTTGAAATTACTCATCACCACCTTAAAAGCGATCCCAATCTCATATCCTATTCAACTTGCAAAATTCTTCGTATCCAATCTATTCAGAGCTTGGTTTCATTCATACCCATACTACCGAATCTTTCTCTATCCTGGCTACCGTATTAGCAATTCTCCTACGTTGATTATATCGATGCCTTCTTCGAACCTTTTACTTAAGACCCTACGATCGTTCTGGTTTATTTCCTTTGATCGTAACGCTTTAAAACTATCACTGGCTGGTTCTACGAATGGTGGCATTGGCTAGGTCCTACTAATGACATCTACCCAACGATCTTCTCAAAACCTCTTACCTATTACCTCGAACATATTAATCGACAGCCTGTTGGGTCTCTCGACATTATTTCCTTTCGTATTGACATGGGAATCCCATGGATATGTTCATGGCATTCAACATTGCTCTCTTTCTCCTGGCGTGCCTGCTCCTTACTCCAAGAATTCCGCATTAAATGGTGGGACAAGTTTAATCTTGACCGCTGTTCTCTAACAATATTCAAAAATTCTTCCGGATAAGCGAAAGAAGTTCACACAGCTCAAAGCTGTCTCTAAATCAATCCCCCTCCTTAAACCGGATCAACTTCTTGCATCCTCCCTCTCTAAAACCAAGTCATCTACTCGACCACCAACCGAACCATCTACTCAGCACCGACTCAAGTCCAACTCACTCATCCAGCTCATCCAAATCCGCTTCTGCTGCTCCGCTAAGCGGGCAAAACTCCAAATTATCGCCCTTATAAGCCGGCGGATGGAATCCTCCAGGCGATGGCGAGGACAATCTGAATTCGATATTCGATCCGCCGACACTATACAATCGGATGATCCCTATGGTGGCCCCTAGGCAGGATCCATTTGAAATATAATAATAATTTTTATCAAAAAAAAACAAAAAAAAATAAAACCCAATAATGAGGTTATCTTAACACGATAGCCTTATCAAAGTTAAAGTTTATTAAAACAACGACTCTCGGTAAGAATAATCAAATCCGTTTATAGCTGATGCTTTGCTCAAAAGCATGTTAGATGTATAAACATCTAAATAAATTATTCAATGTATATTCTAGTAGACTCTGTATCTTAATAACTATTTGTATCTTATGAATCTTATGTCTTATCCCTACGATCCTAATAATCTCGAGTATAGTTGTATGAAAAAGACTATATAATGATGTATATGAGAAGTCGAGATCGTGACACCAAGCAAATGGGACCCCACCTCCGATATATGGGACCCCTTAAACGCGTATCGACTCGTAAAAAGGTCGGCACCGCTACAGAGCGACACATAACGACATCTTAGCGTAAGCAATGGCGTAAATACGTGCGTAAATATAAGCAGCCTACAAGGCGAAGCGTGGCATCGCATTGCGTAAGCAATAGCGCGACCAAGCACCGGTTGCATCGCGTTGGCGCAAGCAATGGCGCTGAATCACCCGATTTCCCCTATAAATACTCAACTCTGAGCGGAGGAAGCCGCGATTTTCTCGCACCTTCTCTGTCTAAAACAAAATCTCTCTAAAATCTCTCTACAAAGCTTCTAAGTTTTAAAGTTTATAATTTTTCAAAGTTGTTTTTATCTTAGTATCATCAAAGCGAGAGTTCAAACTTATCATATCTTCAAAATCTCTGTAAACAAAACTATTGTAAAATTTTCAAAAAAAAAAAACAAAGTGGTATCAGGCCAAAAGATCTATATAGCAGTAAAAAAAAAAAAAAAACTTTTCTTGAAACCTGCATAGTTTTCTTTAAAAAACTTTTCTAAGCGAAACACTCTAAAATTAAAAATATTTAAACCCATTCTAAGAAAGATTCCAGCTCTTCTACCTTAGCCTTTATCCTTGATTGGTGTTCGGGCAGCAAGTCCTAAAAGTACGTAAGACCGTTGGTAAGCCCGCAGTCGTGCCACAGCGAGAAAAGGTTAGTATCTTCCTAGACTATGTTTAAATAATTTTAATCATAAGCGTCTTCAATTAGAAAGTTTTTTAAATCAAGCTGTCACCATCTACATCTCATACTACAATTAACTCAGAGAATTATGACAAAAATAAGAACCATTAATCATGAGTTATCAAAGAATAAACTACCTCATATTAATCCGAACATATATATCAAATTGGTACTTTTTGATTTTAAGACCGCTTATGCAATCAAAGAACACGAACAAACAATATCTTTACAAAATGAATTTGAAGAAATTAAACTGCTTATCATCGGTTGCTTTAGAAAAATATAAGCAAAAAGGATTTAATTACCTTCATTTTGGATTAGTCCAAGTGCAATTAAACCATTATCAGAAATGGTATTGATTCACCGATACTTATGCTATTAAGAGATAAAACACTATTAAAATTTGAAGACTAAACTTCTTGGAGCGGTCAATCGAATCTATGTAGGACAATTTATTTTTAATTGTGCTCCTAATTTTCAAATAAGTTTACATGATTCAACTATACTCAATACATTGGTATTAAATGTCCATCTACCAAGTAAAATTCCAAAGTGAGCGACATGGTTACTTAATACTATATCGAATTTACTTTAAACAATCAACCTGAATTTAATCCAAGATGTTTATTACAAGATGATAAAGGTGAAACAACTATATTAGCGGTACATAGTAAGGATACACCAAAGCGCAACATCGCCTAAACAATTAAAATGGAATGAATTAACCATTCAGATCAATGGAAACTTCGAAATTACTCAACCTCCTAGAAACTTTGAACAAGAAATATTTCAAATATAATAGAGCTGAGGCGGAAAAATAATACTACAATTCGGATCCGTTTAGAGACCTATTCCACCAAAAATAAGTTCATATTATTCTCGACCTTCTTTTTCTGAATTTAGATTCTAGACAATCGAGCACAGATTCGGAAGTAAAAGCGTCGATCAAAGTGATAAACAAGACATTAAATTTAAAGCACCTATTGCTGAACCGAATAGTAACTTATATGCAACATCACCTACACATTCAGATTTTAAATCTATTAATGTAATTACAAAAGAATATGCAATCAATAAATAATATATCAAGAAGATTTCTATTCAAAAGAAAATGATGATAAGAAAACTGGTATTTCAATCGTTTTCTAAACAACAAACACTAGAATATAGAAAAAATGGTACAATTGTATGCTGCTAAAAGAAATAGATATTCCATTTTTTTTATGGTTTTGGAAGCGTATTCAATAGCGTATAACATAGATTACCCATTTAAAACAATTAATACAAGTTCATCTTTAGGACAATTATGGGAACAAGTAGATGGATCTAAAACTAAATCAATACATCCCCAGTTGAAAGATTTAAAATAAATACACAAAGAGACAAATTATAGCCGCCATTTAAAGCTGGTGCAAATAGAGGCGATAAAGAACCGTCCTATTACAAGACATTAAATCTATTTATCAACAAAATAACTATCAAAGTCAAATATTATATACAATATCAAAGCAAGTAGATCAAATAGATCATAAATTAAATCCGAATGAATATAATAAATTAGATCCAAAGTATGCAACATCCTTTTTTCATCTCGTCCACCTATATTTAAACCAATAAATAGACAAGTAATATTTCCTGAAAATGAAATATTAAAATCAATCGCATCTAGATTAGCAAATTTAGACAAGGGTAAAGGAATAAACAATATCGAAAGCGATAATGAATCTATTCAGTCCTCAACTCGATCCGATAATGATAATCAGAAATAAATCGTATAAGAAATAAAATAAGATCAAATAAACCTTATTATAAAAGACATACTCCACCCGACTTACTATATGAAGAACAATATAATCAAAATAGAAATGTATACACTTGGAGATGGTATATATGAATGGAATATAGATGGCAAATCAGAATACCAAATTATGTCTGTATTACAAGAAAAGGGAATGGCTTCTATATCCTATAAAGCTAGAGGCAATTCTGATAAACAAGCATCGTATTATTAATAGCTGGTTTCTTGGGGCTTTAAAATATTGGTGGGATAACTCGCTAGATGTACCTACTCAAGATTCAATAATTAATCATATAGAAATAAGAAGAGTAGAAGATAATAGCGGTTTCATTGAAGAAGTAGAACATCAAAATGCAGTAGAAGTCTTAATTCATACAATAACTATGCATTTTGTCGAAATCCTAATGAGGGAATCGAAAGTAAAAAAATAATTTTAACCAATTTAAGATGTCCTACTTTGGCCGACTTTAAATGGTATAAGGATATTTTTATAACTAATATATTTCAAAGAAAAGATTGTAATCAACCTTTTTTGGAAAAACGATTTATTTGGGATTACCATCTTTTTAGTTGAAAAAAATAATCAATAAATTAAAAAGAGTATTCGGAGGACAACCAGTCCTTGGAATACAATAACTTATAGTCAATTATTTGCGTTCATTAAAAAGGAAGGTTTAGCCTTATGTCAAGAATATAAAGATAAAAAGCGAAATGATAAATACAAATTTAAAACCACGATGGGTTAGTTTTTGCGAACAATATGGATATTCGAGGCTTAATCACCATCAAAATTAAGCGTTTAAAATTTAGGCAAAAGAAATCAAATGATAACAAGTATTATCAAAAACCAAAATATTACCAAAAACCTTCAAATTATCCAAAACAAAAAAAGTTTCAAAAGAAATCATTTAATAAATATAATAAATATAAATCTACTAATAATATAGTTTGTTGGAATTATGGCGTCCCGGACATAGGTCCACGGAATGTAAAATGAAGAAAAAGATAAATGAAATATTTCAAGATCAACCTGATATTCAAGAAAAGTTAACAAAATTACTAATATCAGAATCTGAATTATCGGGAAAATGAATCTTCTAGCAATAATTCAATAAATGAAATAGAAAACTTAAGTGATTCTTCTACGAATCACGAGAAGTTTCGATAATTTATGTAGTTGTAATATAATCAGCGTAATAACCAAAGATAATAATAAACAATTCTATTAGACATTATAGACAAAATAAATGATCCTAATACAAAAAAGGGAATATTTAACAAAATTAAAAGATATTATATATCAAGAAAAAATCAATTACTCCTCGACCATTTAGTTTAAATAAAATATTTGAAAAATACCCAGTTCAAAGTTTATTTAAACAAGTAACAACCTGGCGAATTACAACATGAAGTTAAACAACTTAAAACACAAATAAAAGACTTACAAATAATTGTTAACCAACAAGATCTAAAACAATTACAAACAGATGCTCGCTTATCTTTAATAGAGTCATCAAATTCTAATCAAGCATCTTCAAGTAATCAAAATTCACAAAATGATAATAGTCACATATCACAAAGCGAAGAATATATACAAAATATCAATAAAATTAATTATCAAAAATGGGATACCAAAATAACATTACATATAGGACATGATTTCCAAAATTAACACAATTGCATTACTAGATTCAGTTGCTGATTATAACTGCATTAAATGAAGGTCTTGTACCTACTTAAATTTTATGAGAAAATCCTTTGAGCGCTAAGCGGCAATGGAAGTAATTTAAAAGTAAAATATAAATTACCATGCTAAAAATCTGTAATCAAGGATATTGTTTTAAAAACCAATTTATCTTAGTTAAAGATTTAACACAAGTAATATTAGGAACACCATTTTTTACGTAAATTTATCCTTTTAAAGTATCTGAATACGAATAACAACAAAAGTTATAGGAACAAAAATGTTATTAAATTTTTATTACCTATGAAAACTAAAAAAATATTAGAACTCCAGCATAATACAATACAAAAACAATCAACTTAATAAATGGAAAAAATTAGAAGAACAATTAAAATCTCCTTATATAATTAACAAAATAAAACTTATCGAAAACAACATCACGGTTAGTCTACCCTATATAAAAAGAATTTAATGAAAAACTTATACCAACTAAAAGCAAGACCTATTCAAATGAATAAAACATTATTAGAACAATGTCAAAAATACAAGATTTATTAAATAAAAATTAATTAGACCATCCGAGTCACCTTGGGTTGTGCGACATTTTATGTAAACAATGCATCCCCGAAAAAAGCGTGGAGTACCCACGACTGGTCATTAATTACAAACCACTGAATGACGTCCTACAATGGATTAGATATCCAATACCCAATAAAAGAGATTTATTAAAAGCGATTATACAATGCAAAAATCTTTTCAAAATTTGATATGGAAAGGGGTTACGGCAAATACAAATTGTCGAACAAGATAAATACAAAACACATTCTACAGTACCTTTTGGTCATTCCGAATGGAGCGTAATGCCATTTGGTCTTAAAATGCACCATCTGAATTTCAACACATTATGAATGATATATTCAACGGTTCATCAACATTAGTTATAGTCTACATATAGATGATGTGTTAATATACTCGACATCGATTGATCAACACTTTAGTCATTTAAATACATTTTTAAATATAGTGAAAACCAATGGATTAGTTTATCTAAACAAAAAATGAATTTATTCCAAACTAAAGTAAGATTCTTAGGACATAATATATATCGAGGAACTATGGCGCCATATCAAGATCAATTGAGTTTGCCGACAAATTCCCGAGGCGAATTAAGAAAAAACTCACTTCTGCATTCTAGGTTATCCAAACTATGTTTCAGATTTTCTACCCAATTTGAGAAAAACTATTCAACCATTATTTCCGTGATTACAAAAAACCTAAACCATGGACAAATCAGCATACTAAGTTAGTAAAAGCAAGTTAAATTGCAAGTAAAAACCTTACCATATACATCAATTCCTAATCCACGAAGCTAGTATGATAGTTGAGGCCGATGCTTGAAGTGGGTTATGGAGGCATTCTAAAACGAAACTCTCGAGTCGAGGTAAAGAAGTCTATATCGTTTTCGTTACGGAGTCTGGTTAGGACCCCAACAAGCTTATTGACAGTTAAAAAGTACTTTCCATAGTTAATTGTATTTCAAATTTTAAGATGATTTAATCGATAAAAATTCTTCTACTGGGTTGTTGTAAGTTAGCGAAAAGAAATATTACAAAAGAATGTTAAAAATTTAGTTTCTAAACAAATATTTGCCGGTTGGCAAACCATATTATCTGTATTTGATTTTGATATCCAATATATTAAAAGCGAAAATAATTCTTTACCTGATTTTCTAACAAGAGAATATTCTGAGGGAAAAACAAGCGATATTCAACAAAAGGCTATTCAAGATGGCGGATCCTAAAATAAGAAACCGATGATTGCATCGGATTATATCAAAAACCAACCCCCTTTTGGGGTAAACCTCCGAGTATTCAAAATACTTTCTCGCTCTTGCCGAATTTCTTCCCTCTTTCTTATGTAAATCACGTTAACCACCTCAAAGGCCAAACTTCTTCTCAACTATCTTCTCCTATTCAAACCTTTACCAAATCAAATTACTTCCTCCCGAACCACGAGAACAATATCCATTAACTACCCCTTTATACAAAAACTATTACCCTCAAAAGAACTCCAAATATTTACCAATGGTGTCTTTTTATGCAGGGCGGTCTTTTATCCCTGATAATGTACTCAAAATAGAACCTTCTATGGTATATTCTAGTAGACTCTGGTTCTGATGAAATTACTAATCACCCTGAAAAAACGATCCCGATCTCATATCTATTCAACTTACAAAATTCTTACGTATCCAATCTATTCAAGAGCTTGGTTTCATTAATACCCGTACTACCAAATCTTTCTCTATCCTGGCTACCATATTACTTGGCTACTCCTACATTGATTATATCAATGCCTTCTTAGAACCTTTTACTTAAGACCCTCGATCATTCTGGTTTATTTCCTTTGATCGTAACTGCTTAAAACTATCCTGGCTGGTTCTCGAATGGTGGCATTGGCTGAGTCCTACTAATGACATCTACCCAACGATCTTCTCAAAACCTCTTACCTATTACCTCAAACATATTAATCAACAGCTTGTTGGGTCTCTCAACATTATTTCCTTTCGTATTGACATGGGAATCCCATGGATATGTTCATAGCATTCAACATTGCTCTCTTTCTCCTGGCGTGCCTGCTCCTTACTCCAAGAATTCGCGTTAAATGGTGGGACAAGTTTAATCTTGACGCTGTTCTCCTAACAATATTCAAAAATTCTTCCGGATAAGCAAAGAAGTTCACACAGCTCTAAAAAGCTGTCTCTAAATCAATCCCCTCCATAAACCGGATCGACTTCTTGCATCCTCTACCTCTAAAACCAAGTCATCTACTCAACCACCGACCGAACCATCTACTCAAGCTTTGACTCAAAGTCAACTCACTCATCCAGCCTCATCCGAATCCGCCTCTCGCTTCGCTCCAGCTAAGCAGGCAAAACTCCAAAAATTATCGCCCTATAAGCCAGCCAGATGGAATCCTCAAGCGATGGCGAGGACAATCTGAATTCTGATATTCGATCCGCCGACACTATCCGATCGGATGATCCCTATGGTGGCCCTGAGCAGGATCCATTTGAAATATAATAATAATTTTTATCAAAAAAAAAAAAAAAAAAACCGATAATGAGGTTATCTTAAC
>CM051379.1:405846-427108 GCA_028015245.1 Cardamine occulta
TTGTTTCTTACTTTAATTTTCTTTTACACCTTTCTTGATCATCTCAAAGCAGTTATAAGAGATTCACCGCCTTTGACTACATTTCAACCCTTCGATTCACTCTTATTTGCATCCTAACGGTTCATAACTCCGTTTATATGTGATTCAACTTGAAAATGGCCAAATCCTTGTCAATGAAATCATTGATTCTTCATATTCGCATCAATAGATGTTGTTTAAGCCTCAATATGTTTCTTCTTGCTACAACGCCCCTTATTCACCATTAGAAACTCCTATGAGATTTCTATGACTAACAAAACTATGGGATAAGCTATAATACTTGTTTCTTACTTTGATTTGCTTTTACACCTTTCTTGAACATCTCAAAGCAGTTGTAAGAGATTCACTGACTTTGACTACACTTCAACACTTCGATTCACTCTTATTTGCATCCTGAAGGTTCATAACTCCGTTTAAGGTGAATTAGGTTGAAAATGGCCAAATCCTTATCAATGAAACCATTGATTCTTCATATTCACATCAATAGGTGTTGTTTAACGCTATACATGTGTCTTCTTGCTACAATGCCCCTTATTTACCATTAGAAACTCTTATGAGATTCCTAGAACTAACAGAATTATGGGATAAGCTATAATCCCGTTTTCATACTGTGATTTTCTTCTACACCTTTCTTGAACATCTCAAAGCAGTTGTAAGAGATTCACCGCCTTTTACTACACTTCAACACTTCGATTCACTCTTATTTGCATCCTGAAGGTTCATAACTCCGTTTATAGTGAATCAGGTTGAAAATGGCCAAATCCTTGTCAATGAAATCATTGATTCTTCATATTCGCATCAATAGGTGTTGTTTAAGCCTCAATATGTTTCTTCTTGCTACAACGCCCCTTATTCACCATTAGAAACTCCTATGAGATTTCTATGACTAACAAAATTATAGGATAAGCTATAATACTTGTTTCTTACTTTGATTTGCTTTTACACCTTTCTTCAACATCTCAAAGCAGTTGTAAGAGATTCACTGACTTTGACTACACTTCAACACTTCGATTCACTCTTATTTGCATCCTGAAGGTTCATAACTCCGTTTAAGGTGAATTAGGTTGAAAATGGCCAAATCCTTATCAATGAAACCATTGATTCTTCATATTCATATCAATAGGTGTTGTTTAACGCTATACATGTGTCTTCTTGCTACAATGCCCCTTATTTACCATTAGAAACTCTTATGAGATTCCTAGAACTAACAGAATTATGGGATAAGCTATAATCCCGTTTTCATACTGTGATTTTCTTCTACACCTTTCTTGAACATCTCAAAGCAGTTGTAAAAGATTCACCCTTTGACTACACTTCAACACTTGATTCACTCTTATTTGCATCCTGAAGGTTCATAACTCTGTTTAAAGTGAATCAGGTTGAAAATGGCCAAATCCTTGTCAATGAAACCATTCATTCTTCATATTCACATCAATAGGTGTTGTTTAACCCTGCATATGTGTCTTCTAGGTACAATACCCCTTATTTACCATTAGAAACTCCTATGGGATTCCTAAAACTAACAGAACTATGGGATAAGCTATAATGCTTGTTTCTTACTTTAATTTTCTTTTACACCTTTCTTGAACATCTCAAAGCAGTTATAAGAGATTCACCGCCTTTGACTACATTTCAACCCTTCGATTCACTCTTATTTGCATCCTAACGGTTCATAACTCCGTTTATATGTGATTCAACTTGAAAATGGCCAAATCCTTGTCAATGAAATCATTGATTCTTCATATTCACATCAATAGGTGTTGTTTAAGCCTCAATATGTTTCTTCTTGCTACAACGCCCCTTATTCACCATTAGAAACTCCTATGAGATTTCTATGACTAACAAAACTATGGGATAAGCTATAATACTTGTTTCTTACGTTGATTTGCTTTTACACCTTTCTTCAACATCTCAAAGCAGTTGTAAGAGATTCACTGACTTTGACTACATTTCAACACTTCGATTCACTCTTATTTGCATCCTAAAGGTTCATAACTCCGTTTAAGGTGAATTAGGTTGAAAATGGCCAAATCCTTATCAATGAAACCATTGATTCTTCATATTCATATCAATAGGTGTTGTTTAACGCTATACATGTGTCTTCTTGCTACAATGCCCCTTATTTACCATTAGAAACTCTTATGAGATTCCTAGAACTAACAGAATTATGGGATAAGCTATAATCCCGTTTTCATACTGTGATTTTCTTCTACACCTTTCTTGAACATCTCAAAGCAGTTGTAAGAGATTCACCGCCTTTGACTACACTTCAACACTTCGATTCACTCTTATTTGCATCCTGAAGGTTCATAACTCTGTTTAAAGTGAATCAGGTTGAAAATGGCCAAATCCTTATCAATGAAATCATTGATTCTTCATATTCGCATCAATAGGTGTTGTTTAAGCCTCAATATGTTTCTTCTTGCTACAACGCCCCTTATTCACCATTAGAAACTCCTATGAGATTTCTATGACTAACAAAACTATAGGATAAGCTATAATACTTGTTTCTTACTTTGATTTGCTTTTACACCTTTCTTCAACATCTCAAAGCAGTTGTAAGAGATTCACTGACTTTGACTACACTTCAACACTTCGATTCACTCTTATTTGCATCCTGAAGGTTCATAACTCCGTTTAAGGTGAATTAGGTTGAAAATGGCCAAATCCTTATCAATGAAACCATTGATTCTTCATATTCACATCAATAGGTGTTGTTTAACGCTATACATGTGTCTTCTTGCTACAATGCCCCTTATTTACCATTAGAAACTCTTATGAGATTCCTAGAACTAACAGAATTATGGGATAAGCTATAATCCCGTTTTCATACTGTGATTTTCTTCTACACCTTTCTTGAACATCTCAAAGCAGTTGTAAGAGATTCACCGCCTTTGACTACACTTCAACACTTCGATTCACTCTTATTTGCATCCTGAAGGTTCATAACTCTGTTTAAAGTGAATCAGGTTGAAAATGGCCAAATCCTTGTCAATGAAACCATTCATTCTTCATATTCACATCAATAGGTGTTGTTTAACCCTGCATATGTGTCTTCTAGGTACAATACCCCTTATTTACCATTAGAAACTCCTATGGGATTCCTAAAACTAACAGAACTATGGGATAAGCTATAATGCTTGTTTCTTACTTTAATTTTCTTTTACACCTTTCTTGAACATCTCAAAGCAGTTATAAGAGATTCACCGCCTTTGACTATATTTCAACCCTTCGATTCACTCTTATTTGCATCCTAACGGTTCATAACTCCATTTATATATGATTCAACTTGAAAATGGCCAAATCCTTGTCAATGAAATCATTGATTCTTCATATTCACATCAATAGGTGTTGTTTAAGCCTCAATATGTTTCTTCTTGCTACAACGCCCCTTATTCACCATTAGAAACTCTTATGAGATTTCTATGACTAACAAAACTATGGGATAAGCTATAATACTTGTTTCTTACGTTGATTTGCTTTTACACCTTTCTTCAACATCTCAAAGCAGTTGTAAGAGATTCACTGACTTTGACTACACTTCAACACTTCGATTCACTCTTATTTGCATCCTGAAGGTTCATAACTCCGTTTAAGGTGAATTAGGTTGAAAATGGCCAAATCCTTGTCAATGAAACCATTGATTCTTCTCATTCACATCAATAGGTGTTGTTTAACCCTCCATATGTGTCTTTTAGCTAAAACGCCCCTTATTTACCATTAGAAACTCCTCTGGGATTCCTAGAACTAACAGAACTATGGGATAAGCTATAATGCTTGTTTCTTACTTTAATTTTCTTCTACACCTTTCTTGAACATCTCAAAGCAGTTATAAGAGATTCACCGCCTTTGACTACATTTCAACCCTTCGATTCACTCTTATTTGCATCCTGAAGGTTCATAACTCCGTTTATAGGTGATTCAACCTGAAAATGGCCAAATTCTTGTTAATGAAACCATTGATTCTTCATATTCACATCAATAGGTGTTGTTTAAGCCTCAATATGTTTCTTCTTGCTACAACGCCCCTTATTCACCATTAGAAACTCCTATGAGATTTCTATGACTAACAAAACTATAGGATAAGCTATAATACTTGTTTCTTACTTTGATTTGCTTTTACACCTTTCTTCAACATCTCAAAGCAGTTGTAAGAGATTCACTGACTTTGACTACACTTCAACACTTCGATTCACTCTTATTTGCATCCTGAAGGTTCATAACTCCGTTTAAGGTGAATTAGGTTGAAAATGGCCAAATCCTTATCAATGAAACCATTGATTCTTCATATTCACATCAATAGGTGTTGTTTAACGCTATACATGTGTCTTCTTGCTACAATGCCCCTTATTTACCATTAGAAACTCTTATGAGATTCCTAGAACTAACAGAATTATGGGATAAGCTATAATCCCGTTTTCATACTGTGATTTTCTTCTACACCTTTCTTGAACATCTCAAAGCAGTTGTAAGAGATTCACCGCCTTTGACTACACTTCAACACTTCGATTCACTCTTATTTGCATCCTGAAGGTTCATAACTCTGTTTAAAGTGAATCAGGTTGAAAATGGCCAAATCCTTGTCAATGAAACCATTCATTCTTCATATTCACATCAATAGGTGTTGTTTAAACCTGCATATGTGTCTTCTAGGTACAATACCCCTTATTTACCATTAGAAACTCCTATGGGATTCCTAAAACTAACGGAACTATGGGATAAGCTATAATGCTTGTTTCTTACTTTAATTTTCTTTTACACCTTTCTTGAACATCTCAAAGCAGTTATAAGAGATTCACCGCCTTTGACTACATTTCAACCCTTCGATTCACTCTTATTTGCATCCTAACGGTTCATAACTCCGTTTATATGTGATTCAACTTGAAAATGGCCAAATCCTTGTCAATGAAATCATTGATTCTTCATATTCACATCAATAGGTGTTGTTTAAGCCTCAATATGTTTCTTCTTGCTACAACGCCCCTTATTCACCATTAGAAACTCCTATGAGATTTCTATGACTAACAAAACTATGGGATAAGCTATAATACTTGTTTCTTACGTTGATTTGCTTTTACACCTTTCTTCAACATCTCAAAGCAGTTGTAAGAGATTCACTGACTTTGACTACACTTCAACACTTCGATTCACTCTTATTTGCATCCTGAAGGTTCATAACTCCGTTTAAGGTGAATTAGGTTGAAAATGGCCAAATCCTTGTCAATGAAACCATTGATTCTTTTCATTCACATCAATAGGTGTTGTTTAACCCTCCATATGTGTCTTTTAGCTAAAACGCCCCTTATTTACCATTAAAAACTCCTATGAGATTCCTAAAACTAACAGAACTAGACTCTGTATCTTAATAACTATTTGTATCTTGTTTTTTTTTAAAATTTGATACAACTCTGATACCACTTGTTTGATAAAATCCAACTCTGATACCACTTGTTTTTTTTTGAAAATTTTACAATAGTTTTGTTTACACAGATTTTGAAGATATGATAAGTTTGAACTTTCGCTTTTGATGATACTAAGATAAAACAACTTTGAAAATTATAAACTTTAAAACTTAGAAGCTTTGTAGAGAGATTTTAGAGAGATTTTGTTTTAGACAGAGAAGGTTGTGCGAGAAAATCGCGTGCTTCCTCCGTTCGTAGAGTTGAGTATTTATAGGGGAAATTGGGTGATTCGTAGCGTCATTGCTTGCGTCAATGCGATGCAACTGGGTGCTTGGTTGCGTCATTGCTTGCGTCAATGCGATGCTACGTTTCATCTTGTAGTGCTGCTGATATTTGCGTACGTATTTACGTCATTGCTTACGTCAGTATGTTGTTATGTGTCGCTCTGTAGTGGTGCCGACCTTTACGTAGTGGATACGTGTTTAAGTGGGTCCCATATATCGGAGGTGGGTCCCATTTGCTTGGTGTTGCGATCTTGACTTCTCATATACATCATTATATAGTCTTTTCATACAACTATACTCTGTAGATTATTAGTATCGTAGGGATAGTACATAAAACTCATAAGATACAAATAGTTATTAAGATACAGAGTCTACTAGAATATACATTGAATAATTTATTTAGATGTTTATACATCTAACATGCTTTTGAGCAAAGCATCAGCTATAAACGGATTTGATTATTCTTTACCGAGAGCCGTTTGCTTCGGAATAGCCTTAACTTTGATAGTGCTATCAGGTGTTAAGATAACCTCATTATTGGGTTGTTTTTTTTTTTTTTTCTGATAAAAATTATTATTATATTTCAAATGGATCCGGGCCTAGGGGCCACCATAGGGATCATCCGATTGTATAGTGTCGATGGATTGAATATCAGAATTCAGATTGTCCTCGTCATCGTCGGAGGATTCCATCCTGCGGCTTATAGTGGCGATAATTTTTGGAGTTTTGCCTGCTAGCGGAGGCGAGATTTGGATGAGCTGGATGAGTGAGTTGGACTTTGAGTCAGTGCTTGAGTAGATGGTTTGGTTGGTGGTTGAGTAGATGACTTGGTTTTAGAGGTAGAGGATGCAAGAAGTTGATCTGGTTTAAGGAGGGGATTGATTTAGAGACAGCTTTTTAGAGCTGTGTGAACTTCTTTGCTTATCTGGAAGAATTTTTGAATATTGGTTAGAGAACAGCGGTCAAGATTAAACTTGTCCCACCATTTAATGCGGAATTCTCGGAGTAAGGAGCAGGGCATGCCAGGGAGAAAGAGAGCAATGTTGAAATGCCATGAACATATCCATGGGATTCCCATGTCAATATGAAAGGAAATAATGTTGAGAGACCCAACAGGCTGTTGATTAATATGTTTGAGGTAATAGGGGTAAGAGGTTTTGAGAAGATCGGTTGGGTAGATGTCATTAGTAGGACCTAGCCCATGCCACCATTAAATAGAACCAGCCAGGGATAGTTTTTGGGCAGATTCTGATCAAAGGAAATAAACCAGGAATGATCGTAGGGTCTTAAGTAAAAGGCTCGGAAGAAGGCATTGATATAATCAATGTAGGAGTAGCCGTTAATATGGTAGCCAGGGATAGAGAAAGATTTGGTAGTATGGGTATGAATGAAACCAAGCTCTTGAATAGATTGGATACGAAGAATTTTGCAAGTTGAATAGGATATGAGATTGGGATCGTTTTTGGCAGGGTGATGAGTAATTTCAGCAGAACCAGAGTCTACTAGAATATACTCATAGAAGGTTCTATTTTTGAGTACATTATCAGTAGGATAAAGACCGCCTCGCATAAAAGACACGATTGGTAAATATTTGGAGTTCTTTGAGGGTAATAGGTTTTGTATAGTGGGTAGTTAATAGATATTGTTTCTGTGGTTTGAGGAAGTAATTTGATTTGGTAGCGGTTTGAATAGGAGAAGATAGTTGAGAAGAAGTTTGGCCTTTTGAGGTGGTTACCGCATTTACATAAGAAAGAGGAAGAAATTCGGCAAGAGCCGAGAAAGTATTTTGAATACTCAGAGGTTTACCCTGAAGATGGGGTTGGTTTTTGATATAATCCGATGCAGTCATCGGTTTCTTATTTTTAGGATCCGTCATCTTGAATAGCCTTTTGTTGAATATCGGTTGTTTTTCCCTGTAAATATTCTCTTGTTAGAAAATCAGGTAAAGAATTATTTTCGCCTTTAATATATTGGATATCAAAATCAAATACAGATAATATGGCTTGCCAACGGGCAAATATTTGTTTAGAAACTAAATTTTTAACATTCTTTTGTAATATTTCTTTTGCTAACTTACAGTCAACCCGTAGTAGGAATTTTTTATTGATTAAATCATCTTAAAATTTTGAAATACAATTAACTATGGAAAGTACTTCTTTTTTAACTGTTGAATAAGCTTGTTGGGGTCCTAACCAGACTCCAGAATGAAAACGTATTATAGACTCTTTACTCGACTCAGAGAGTTTCTGTTTTAGAATGCCTCCATAACCTACTTCTGAAGCATCAGTCTCAACTATCATACTAGCTTCAGGATTAGGAATTGACAGACATGGTAAGGTTTTTACTTGCAATTTAACTTGTTTTACTAACTTAGTATGCTGATTTGTCCATGGTTTAGGGTTTTTTGTAATCGTTGAAATAATGGTTGAATAGTTTTTTCTCAAATTGGGTAGAAAATCTGAAACATAGTTTAGACAACCTAGAAATCGTTGTAGTTGAGTTTTTTCTCTTAATTAAATGCGGGAATTTGTCGGCAAACTCAATTGATCTTGATATGGGCGTCATAGTTCCTTGATATATATTATGTCCTAAGAATCTTACTTTAGTTTGGAATAAATTCATTTTTTGTTTAGATAAAACTAATCCATTGGTTTTCACTATATTTAAAAATGTATTTAAATGACTAAAGTGTTGATCAATTGATGTTGAGTATATTAAGACATCATCTATATAGACTATAGCGAATGTTGATGAACTGTTGAATATATCATTCATAATGTGTTGAAATTCAGATGGTGCATTTTTAAGACCAAATGGCATTACGTTCCATTCGTAATGACCAAAAGGTACTGTAAATGCTGTTTTGTATTTATCTTGTTCGACAATTTGTATTTGCCAGAACCCGCTTTTCATATCAAATTTTGAAAAGATTTTTGCATTGTATAATCGTTTTAATAAATCTCTTTTATTGGGTATTGGATATCTAATCCATTGTAGGACGTCATTCAGTGGTTTGTAATTAATGACCAGTCGTGGTACTCCACGTTCTTTTTCAGATGCATTGTTTACATAAAATGCTGCACAACTCCAAGGTGACTTGGATGGTCTAATTAATTTTTTATTTAATAAATCTTGTATTTCTTTTTGACATTGTTCTAATAATGTTTTATTCATTTGAATAGGTCTTGCTTTAGTTGGTATAAGTTTTTCATTAAATTCTTTTATATAGGGTAGACTAACCGTATGTTGTTTTCGATAAGTTTTATTTTGTTAATTATATAAGGAGATTTTAATTGTTCTTCTAATTTTTTCCATTTATTAAGTTGATTGTTTTTTGTATTGTATTATGCTGGAGTTCTAATATTTCTTTAGTTTTCATAGGTAATAAAAATTCGAATAACATTTTTGTTCCTATAACTTTTGTTGTTATTCCGTATTCAGATACTTTAAAAGGATAAATTTGCGTAAAAAATGGTGTTCCTAATATTACTTCTTGTGTTAAATCTTTAACTAAGATAAATTGGTTTTTAAAACAATATCCTTGATTACAGATTTTTGCGCATGGTAATTTATATTTTACTTTTAAATTACTTCCATTGGCGCCGCTTAGGCGTTCAGTGATTTTCTCATAAAATTTAGTGGGTACAAGACCTTCACGAATGCAGTTATAATCAGCACCAGAATCTAGTAATGCAATTGTGTTAATTTTGAAATCATGTCCTATATGTAATGTTATTTTGGTATCCCATTTTTGATAATTAATTTTATTGATATTTTGTATATATTCTTCGTTTTGTGATATGTGACTATTATCATTTTGTGAATTTTGATTACTTGAAGATGCTTGATTAGAATTTGATGACTCTATTAAAGATAAGCGAGCATCTGTTTGTAATTGTTTTAGATCTTGTTGGTTAACAATTATTTGTAAGTCTTTTATTTGTGTTTTAAGTTGTTTAACTTCATGTTGTAATTCGCCAGTTGTTACTTGTTTAAATAAACTTTGAGTTGGGTATTTTTCAAATATTTTATTTAAACTAAATGGTTGAGGAGTAGCTAATTGATTTTCTTGATATATAATATCTTTTAATTTTGTTAAATATTCCCTTTTTGTATTAGGATCATTTATTTTGTCTATAATGTCTAATAGGAATTGTTTATTATTATCTTTGGTTATTACGTTGATTATATTACAACTACATAAATTATCAGAAACTTCTCGTGATTCGGTAGAAGAATCACTTAAGTTTTCTATTTCATTTATTGAATTATTGCTAGAAGATTCATTTTCTGATAATTCAGATTCTGATATTAGTAATTTTGTTAACTTTTCTTGAATATCAGGTTGATCTTGAAATATTTCATTTATCTTTTTCTTCATTTTACATTCCGTGGACCTATGTCCAGGACGTTTACAATTCCAACAAACTATATTATTAGTAGATTTATATTTATTATATTTATTAAATGATTTCTTTTGAAACTTCTTTTGTTTTGGATAATTTGAAGGTTTTTGGTAATATTTTGGTTTTTGATAATACTTGTTATCATTTGATTTCTTTTGCCTAAATTTTAAACGTTTAATTCTTGATGGTGGATTAAGCCTTGAATATCCATATTGTTCGCAAAACGAACCCATCGTGGTTTTAAATTTGTATTTATCATTTCGCTTTTTATCTTTATATTCTTGACATAAGGCTAAACCTTCCTTTTTAATGAACGCAAATAATTGACCATAAGTTATTGTATTCCAAGGGACTGGTTGTCCTCCAGAATACTCTTTTAATTTATTGATTATTTTTTCAGCGAAAAAAGATGGTAATCCCGAAATAAATCGTTCTTTCCAAAAAGGTTGATTACAATCTTTTCTTTGAAATATATTAGTTATAAAAATATCCTTATACCATTTAAAGTCGCCCAAAGTAGGACATCTTAAATTGGTTAAAATTATTTTTTTACTTTCGGATTCCTCATTAGGATTTCCGACAAAATGCATAGTTATTGTATGAATTAAGACTTCTACTGCATTTTGATGTTCTACTTCTTCAATGAAACCGTCATTATCTTCTACTCTTCTTATTTCTATATGATTAATTATTGAATCTTGAGTAGGTACATCTAGCGAGTTATCCCACCAATATTTTAAAGCTCCAGTAAAACCAGTTATTAATAATACGCATGCTTGTTTATCAGAATTGCCTCTAGCTTTATAGGATATAGAAGCCATTCCCATTTCTTGTAATACAGACATAATTTGGTATTCTGATTTGCCATCTATATTCCATTCATATATACCATCTCCAGTGTATACATTTCTATTTTGATTATATTGTTCTTCATATAGTAAGTCGGGTGGAGTATGTCTTTTATAATAAGGTTTATTTGATCTTATTTTATTTCTTATACGATTTATTTCTTGATTATCATTATCGGATTGAGTTGAGGACTGAATAGATTCATTATCGTTTTCGTCGATATTGTTTATTCCTTTACCCTTGTCTAAATTTGCTAATCTAGATGCGATTGATTTTAATATTTCATTTTCAGGAAATATTACTTGTCTATTTATTGGTTTAAATATAGGTGTAGACGTAGATGAAAAAGGATGTTGCATACTTTGATCTAATTTATTATATTCATTCGTATTTAATTTATGATCTATTTGATCTACTTGCTTTGATATTGTATATAATATTTGACTTTGATAGTTATTTTGTTGATAAATAGATTTAATGTCTTGTAATAGGACGGGTTCTTTATCGTCTCTATTTGCACCAGTTTTAAATGGCGTGGCTATAATTTGTCTCTTTGGTGTATTTATTTTTAAATCTTTCAACGGGGGATGTATTGATTTAGTTTTAGATCCATCTACTTGTTCCCATAATTGTCCTAAAGATGAACTTGTATTAATTGTTTTAAATGGGTAATCTATGTTATACGCTATTGAATACGTTTCAAACCATATAAAAAATGGAATATCTATTTCTTTTAGCAGCATACAATTGTACCATTTTTCTCTATATTCTAGTGTTTGTTGTTTAGAAAACGTATTGAAATACCAGTTTCTCTTATCATCATTTTCTTTTGAATAGAAATCTTCTTTGATATATTATTTATTGATTGCATATTCTTTTGTAATTACATTAATAGATTTAAAATCTGAATGTGTAGGTGATGTTGCATATAAGTTACTATTCGGTTCAGCAATAGGTGCTTTAAATTTAATGTCTTGTTTATCACTTTGATTGACGCTTTCTACTTCTGAATCTGTGCTCGATTGTCTAGAATCGAAATTCAGAAAAAGAAGGTCGAGAATAATATGAACTTATTTTTTGGTGGAATAGGTTCTCTAAACGATCCGAATTGTAGTATTATTTTTCCGTCTCTGCGTTCTATTATATTTGAAATATTTCTTTGTTCAAAGTTTCTAGGAGGTTGAGTAATTTCGAGTTTCCATTGATCTGGAATGGTTAATTCATTCCATTTTAATTGTTTAGGTGCGTATGTTGCGCTTGGTGTATCCTTACTATGTACTGCTAATATAGTTGTTTCACCTTTATCATCTTGTAATAAACATCTTGGATTAAATTCAGAAGTTGATTGTTTAAAGTAAATTCGATATAGTATTAAGTAACCATGTCGTTCACTTTGGAATTTTACTTCTGGTAGATGGACATTTAATACCAATGTATTGAGTATAGTTGAATCATGTAAACTTACTTGAAAATTAGGAGCACAATTAAAATAAATTGCTCCGTTACATAGATTCGATTGGACTGCTCCAAAAGCGAGTCTTCAAATTTTAATAGTGTTTTATCTCTTAATAGCATAAGTATTGGTGAATCAATACCATTTCTTGATAATGGTTTAATTGCAATTTGGACTAATCCAAAATGAAGGTAATTAAATCCTTTTTGCTTATATTTTTCTAAAGCAACTGATGATAGCAGTTTAATTTCTTCAAATTCATTTTGTAAAGATATTGTTTGTTCGTGTTCTTTGATTGCATAAGCGGTCTTAAAATCAAAAGTACCAATTTGATATATATGTTCTGGATTAATATGAGGTAGTTTATTCTTTGATAACTCATGATTAATGGTTCTTATTTTTGTCATAATTTCTCTTGAGTTAATTGTAGTATGAGATGTAGATGGTGCATGTTTGGATTTAAAAAACTTTCTAATTGAAGACGCCATGATTAAAATTATTTAAACATAGTCTAGGAAGATACTAACCTTTTTTGGCACGTGGCTTACCTTGGTCTTCTACGGCCTTTAGGACTTGCTGCCTGGAACACCAATCAGTGACAGTGCTAAGGTAGAAGAGCTGGAATCTTTCTTAGAATGGGTTTAAATATTTTTAATTTTAGAGTGTTTCGTTTAGAAAAGTTTTTTAAAGAAAACTATGCAGAGGTTTGAAGAAAAGTTTTTTTTTTTTTTTTTTTTTTTACTGCTATATAGATCTTTTAGGCTCTGATACCACTTGTTTTTTTTTTTGAAAATTTTACAATAGTTTTGTTTACAGAGATTTTGAAGATATGATAAGTTTGAACTTTCGCTTTTGATGATACTAAGATAAAACAACTTTGAAAATTATAAACTTTAAAACTTAGAAGCTTTGTAGAGAGATTTTAGAGAGATTTTGTTTTAGACAGAGAAGGTTGTGCGAGAAAATCGCGTGCTTCCTCCGTTCGTAGAGTTGAGTATTTATAGGGGAAATTGGGTGATTCGTAGCGTCATTGCTTGCGTCAATGCGATGCAACTGGGTGCTTGGTTGCGTCATTGCTTGCGTCAATGCGATGCTACGTTTCGTCTTGTAGTGCTGCTTATATTTGCGTACGTATTTACGTCATTGCTTACGTTAGTATGTTGTTATGTGTCGCTCTGTAGCGGTGCCGACCTTTACGTAGCCGATACGTGTTTAAGTGGGTCCCATATATCGGAGGTGGGTCCCATTTGCTTGGTGTTGCGATCTTGACTTCTCATATACATCATTATATAGTCTTTTCATACAACTATACTCTGTAGATTATTAGTATCGTAGGGATAGTACATAAGATTCATAAGATACAAATAGTTATTAAGATACAGAGTCTACTAGAATATACATTGAATAATTTATTTAGATGTTTATACATCTAACATGCTTTTGAGCAAAGCATCAGCTATAAACGGATTTGATTATTCTTTACCGAGAGCCGTTTGCTTCGGAATAGCCTTAACTTTGATAGTGCTATCAGGTGTTAAGATAACCTCATTATTGGGTTTTATTTTTTTTTTTGTTTTTTTTTTTGATAAAAATTATTATTATATTTCAAATGGATCCTGGCCTAGGGGGCCACCATAGGGATCATCCGATTGTATAGTGTCGATGGATTGAATATCAGAATTCAGATTGTCCTCGTCATCGTCGGAGGATTCCATCTGCTGGCTTATAGTGGCGATAATTTTTTGGAGTTTTGCCTCTTGGCGAGAGGCGGATTTGGATGAGCTGGATGAGTGAGTTGGACTTTGAGTCGGTGCTTGAGTAGATGGTTTGGTTGGTGGTTGAGTAGATGACTTGGTTTTAGAGGTAGAGGATGCAAGAAGTTGATCTGGTTTAAGGAGGGGGATTGATTTAGAGACAGCTTTTTAGAGCTGTGTGAACTTCTTTGCTTATCTGGAAGAATTTTTGAATATTGGTTAGAGAACAGCGGTCAAGATTAAACTTGTCCCACCATCTAATGCGGAATTCTCGGAGTAAGGAGCAGGGCATGCCAGGGAGAAAGAGAGCAATGTTGAAATGCCATGAACATATCCATGGGATTCCCATGTCAATATGAAAGGAAATAATGTTGAGAGACCCAACAGGCTGTTGATTAATATGTTTGAGGTAATAGGGGTAAGAGGTTTTGAGAAGATCGGTTGGGTAGATGTCATTAGTAGGACCTAGCCAATGCCACCATTCGTAGAACCAGCCAGGGATAGTTTTTGGGCAGTTACGATCAAAGGAAATAAACCAGGAATGATCGTAGGGTCTTAAGTAAAAGGCTCGGAAGAAGGCATTGATATAATCAATGTAGGAGTAGCCGTTAATATGGTAGCCAGGGATAGAGAAAGATTTGGTAGTATGGGTATGAATGAAACCAAGCTCTTGAATAGATTGGATACGAAGAATTTTGCAAGTTGAATAGGATATGAGATTGGGATCGTTTTTGGCGGGGTGATGAGTAATTTCAAGCAGAACCAGAGTCTACTAGAATATACTCATAGAAGGTTCTATTTTTGAGTACATTATCAGTAGGATAAAGACCGTCTGCATAAAAGACACGATTGGTAAATATTTGGAGTTCTTTGAGGGTAATAGGTTTTGTATAGTGGGTAGTTAATAGATGTTGTTTCTGTGGTTTGAGGAAGTAATTTGATTTGGTAGCGGTTTGAATAGGAGAAGATAGTTGAGAAGAAGTTTGGCCTTTTGAGGTGGTTACCACATTTACGTAAGAAAGAGGAGGAAATTCGGCAAGAGCCGAGAAAGTATTTTGAATACTCAGAGGTTTACCCTGAAGATGGGGTTGGTTTTTGATATAATCCGATGCAGTCATCGGTTTCTTATTTTTAGGATCCGTCATCTTGAATAGCCTTTTGTTGAATATCAGTTGTTTTTCCCTGTAAATATTCTCTTGTTAGAAAATCAGGTAAAGAATTATTTTCGCCTTTAATATATTGGATATCAAAATCAAATACAGATAATATGGCTTGCCAACGGGCAAATATTTGTTTAGAAACTAAATTTTTAACATCCTTTTGTAATATTTCTTTTGCTGACTTACAGTCAACCCGTAGTAGGAATTTTTTATTGATTAAATCATTTTGAAATTTTGAAATACAATTAACTATGGAAAGTACTTCTTTTTTAACTGTTGAATAAGCTTGTTGGGGTCCTAACCAGACTCCAGAATGAAAACGTATTATAGACTCTTTACTCGACTCGAGAGAGTTTACTTTTTTAGAATGCCTCCATAACCTACTTCGAAGCATCAGTCTCAACTATCATACTAGCTAGAGGATTAGGAATTGACAGACATGGTAAGGTTTTTACTTGCAATTTAACTTGTTTTACTAACTTAGTATGCTGATTTGTCCATGGTTTAGGGTTTTTTTGTAATCGTTGAAATAATGGTTGAATAGTTTTTCTCAAATTGGGTAGAAAATCTGAAACATAGTTTAGACAACCTAGAAATCGTTGTAGTTGAGTTTTTTTCTCTTAATTAAATGCGGGAATTTGTCGGCAAACTCAATTGATCTTGATATGGGCGTCATAGTTCCTTGATATATATTATGTCCTAAGAATCTTACTTTAGTTTGGAATAAATTCATTTTTTGTTTAGATAAAACTAATCCATTGGTTTTCACTATATTTAAAAATGTATTTAAATGACTAAAGTGTTGATCAATTGATGTTGAGTATATTAAGACATCATCTATATAGACTATAGCGAATGTTGATGAACTGTTGAATATATCATTCATAATGTGTTGAAATTCAGATGGTGCATTTTTAAGACCAAATGGCATTACGTTCCATTCGTAATGACCAAAAGGTACTGTAAATGCTGTTTTGTATTTATCTTGTTCGGCAATTTGTATTTCCCAGAACCCACTTTTCATATCAAATTTTGAAAAGATTTTTGCATTGTATAATCGTTTTAATAAATCTCTTTTATTGGGTATCGGATATCTAATCCATTGTAGGACGTCATTCAGTGGTTTGTAATTAATGACCAGTCGTGGTACTCCACGTTCTTTTTCAGATGCATTGTTTACATAAAATGCTGCACAACTCCAAGGTGACTTGGATGGTCTAATTAATTTTTTATTTAATAAATCTTGTATTTCTTTTTGACATTGTTCTAATAATGTTTTATTCATTTGAATAGGTCTTGCTTTAGTTGGTATAAGTTTTTCATTAAATTCTTTTATATAGGGTAGACTAACCGTATGTTGTTTTCGATAAGTTTTATTTTGTTAATTATATAACGAGATTTTAATTGTTCTTCTAATTTTTTGTAAGATATTTCTTCCTGTAGATATTGAATATGTTTATGTTTTCCATTTATTAAGTTGATTGTTTTTTGTATTGTATTATGCTGGAGTTCTAATATTTCTTTAGTTTTCATAGGTAATAAAAATTCGAATAACATTTTTGTTCCTATAACTTTTGTTGTTATTCCGTATTCAGATACTTTAAAAGGATAAATTTGCGTAAAAAATGGTGTTCCTAATATTACTTCTTGTGTTAAATCTTTAACTAAGATAAATTGGTTTTTAAAACAATATCCTTGATTACAGATTTTTGCGCATGGTAATTTATATTTTACTTTTAAACTACTTCCATTGGCGCCGCTTAGGCGTTCAGTGGTTTTCTCATAAAATTTAGTGGGTACAAGACCTTCACGAATGCAGTTATAATCAGCACCAGAATCTAGTAATGCAATTGTGTTAATTTTGAAATCATGTCCTATATGTAATGTTATTTTGGTATACCATTTTTGATAATTAATTTTATTGATATTTTGTATATATTCTTCGTTTTGTGATATGTGACTATTATCATTTTGTGAATTTTGATTACTTGAAGATGCTTGATTAGAATTTGATGACTCTATTAAAGATAAGCGAGCATCTGTTTGTAATTGTTTTAGATCTTGCTGGTTAACAATTATTTGTAAGTCTTTTATTTGTGTTTTAAGTTGTTTAACTTCATGTTGTAATTCGCCAGTTGTTACTTGTTTAAATAAACTTTGAGTTGGGTATTTTTCAAATATTTTGTTCAAACTAAATGGTTGAGGAGTAGCTAATTGATTTTCTTGATATATAATATCTTTTAATTTTGTTAAATATTCCTTTTTTGTATTAGGATCATTTATTTTGTCTATAATGTCTAATAGGAATTGTTTATTATTATCTTTGGTTATTACGTTGATTATATTACAATTACATAAATTATCAGAAACTTCTCGTGATTCGGTAGAAGAATCACTTAAGTTTTCTATTTTATTTATTGAATTATTGCTAGAAGATTTATTTTCTGATAATTCAGATTCTGATATTAGTAATTTTGTTAACTTTTCTTGAATATCAGGTTGATCTTGAAATATTTCATTTATCTTTTTCTTCATTTTACATTCCGTGGACCTATGTCCAGGACGTTTACAATTCCAACAAACTATATTATTAGTAGATTTATATTTATTATATTTATTAAATGATTTCTTTTGAAACTTCTTTTGTTTTGGATAATTTGAAGGTTTTTGGTAATATTTTGGTTTTTGATAATACTTGTTATCATTTGATTTCTTTTGCCTAAATTTTAAACGTTTAATTCTTGATGGTGGATTAAGCCTTGAATATCCATATTGTTCGCAAAACGAACCCATCGTGGTTTTAAATTTGTATTTATCATTTCGCTTTTTATCTTTATGTTCTTGACATAAGGCTAAACCTTCCTTTTTAATGAACGCAAATAATTGACCATAAGTTATTGTATTCCAAGGGACTGGTTGTCCTCCAGAATACTCTTTTAATTTATTGATTATTTTTTCAGCGAAAAAAGATGGTAATCCCGAAATAAATCGTTCTTTCCAAAAAGGTTGATTACAATCTTTTCTTTGAAATATATTAGTTATAAAAATATCCTTATACCATTTAAAGTCGCCCAAAGTAGGACATCTTAAATTGGTTAAAATTATTTTTTTACTTTCGGATTCCTCATTAGGATTTCCGACAAAATGCATGGTTATTGTATGAATTAAGACTTCTACTGCATTTTGATGTTCTACTTCTTCAATGAAACTGATGTGATCATGGAGAACAATCAAATGCAGCATGAACCTGAGGAGAGCATACATGGAGTTGAGGATTTATTGGTTATACCAATTGGACCTATGACAAGAGCAAAAGCCAAGGCACTTCAGAATTCAATCAATGGACTTCTCACTCAAGTGCGCAATCATCAAGCATCTAAGGATTTCACAAAGTACATTGGATATCAGAATATGCTGATGGCAACACCTTCTCAAATGGATTAACAAAGAGGGTGATCCATTTGTACTCTTTTTCCTAACCTTTGGGTTTTTCCCAATAGGTTTTTCCAAAGGAAGGTTTTAATGAGGCAAATTGGATCACTTATTCATCAAGTCCATGAGAGAACCTATCCAAAGCCCACAAAAGTTCTCTTGGCCCAAATAAAGACTTAATTTCGTGGAAGCTGAAGAAGGAAGAGATATTTTCAAGCATTTTTAGTATTTTTAGTAATTTTAGTTTATTTTCAGCATTTAAGTGTGTTTAGATATTTTCTACTTTCTTGTGCTATATAAGCACGCCTAGACCTTCACAAATAATCAATCAACTTTCTTTTCAACATATTTTAGAGTGAATCTCTTTTGTTCTTTTAGAACTTTCGATTGCTTGGTGTGTAATATCCAACAATCAAACCTTGTCTTGTCTAGGTGTGTCATATCCTAGGAGACATTGAGGTATATCAAGAGCCTTCCGCAACTCTTGTGTGACCATTCGATCCATCATCTATCCATCTATCCATTTCCACAACTCGAAAGTGTCGAATCCTTGGGAGGATCGCATCAAGTGGTATCAGAGCACATTTTCGAGTTTGTATCCATTTTCTATCATCTTCTCACCTTCCCACCGTTCTTAAAACTCTTTTCTACCTTTCTGTTCTTCTATCCTAAGAGATCTAGTCCGATCTGCAGTCAAAAAAAAAAAAAAAAATTTTCTAAACACTCAAAAGGGACTGATCAACTCCCAATCCGGTCAGTTTTGTGTCATTTACGTTTTTATTCAAAAAAAAAAAAAAAAAAAAAATCCTGCATCTTTTCGTGATCTGATCAATCATATATTCAAAAAACAAAATAATCCTTGATCATCATCGTGCTATATCATTTTTCCAGAAGTTTAGTCATTCAAATCTCTCATTTTTCCGAAAAATCTTGTCTTTCTATCTATTCATTCATTCTGCCTGTTTGTTGGTTTTCCACCAAGTTGGATTGATTAGTTTGATAAGAACTGTTGAGATTTTGCTACTAGTGAGATCATTGATGAGAGCTGAGTGAAACACTTGAGAGAAACACTTGAGAGAAATACTTGAGGAAGAAACATCTTGTGAGCTTTTATTACTAACCATTCTGTTTTGCAGGGAAAAATAAATGGCGAGTGAAGGAGATAATTCTGATAATGCCAACAGGGAGCGTGCTTCTAGAATTCCTAATCTAGAATTGCAAGCTATCATGGGAGAAATAAGGCGCATGCTGAGGACAGAACTAGGTGCAGTTCATGAGAGGATTGATAAAATCCAAGAATCTGTCCAAGGGCAATCTGAAGTACCACCACCATTGATACAGCGGGAAAATGTTGTTAGGAGAAGAAGAGAGCAACTTAGGCAAGAAAGGGACGTGGAGGAAGATGATTATTACAGTGGAGGAAGCCGAATCTCTAGTAGGACTCATCGAAGAACTAGACGTGATAACGAAGCAAGAGGCCGAAATGAAGACAATATCAATGGTCTGAAGTTAAAAATACCACCATTCTATGGGAAGAGTGATCCAGATGCTTACCTAGAGTGGGAGAAAAAGATAGAGCTGGTGTTTGATTGCCAAACATATTCGGAATACAAGAAGGTCCAACTTGCATAACCGATTCTATGACTATGCCATCAACTGGTGGGATCAAATTGTGACAAGTAGGAAAGCATAACCGTGAACCACGTGTGGAGACTTGGGAGGAGATGAAAAATCTGATGAGAAAGAGGTTTGTTCCGAGTCATTACCACCGGAGTTGCATCAAAGGCTTAGGAGATTAAGCCAGGAGTAAAAGTGTGGATGAATATTTCCAAGAAATGGAGTCTCTTATGATCAAAGCCGACATAGAAGAAGATTCTGAAGCAACAATGGCAAGGTTCCTTAGTGGTTTGTCCCGTGACATCCAAGACCGAATGGAGCTACAAACATACAAAGATTTGGAGGAAATGCTACATAAGGCTGTTCTAGTAGAACAACAAATCAAGAGGAGGGTAGCTCTAAAAGCGTCATATGGGGCTGGAGCATCTCATGCTAAGGCCACTTATCATAAAGAGGACAAAACTATTGCTAAACCAAAGACCGAGTCAAGACCATTCACCACCAATCCGAACCCCAAAAGGTAAAACCGAGGCAGCCCTTTTAAAACTAGAGAAGTTCGATGTTTTAAGTGTCAAGAGAGGGGGCAATACGCCAATGAATGTATTAACAAGAAGATTATGATTCTCTTGGAGAATGGTGAGATTGAGACCGAGGAAGAGGAGGAGAATGATTCAGCCTCGGAAGAAGAAGAGCAAGTGGAGTTACCAGCCGTTGGAGAGCTTTTGGTAACACGGAGATCATTGAGTATTCAAACTAAGGTAAATGAACACGATCAAAGAGAAAATTTGTTTCATACTAGATGCATTGTTGAAGGAAAGGTTTGCAGCCTTATAATTGATGGAGGAAGCTGCACCAATGTAGCTAGT
>CM051379.1:427208-441841 GCA_028015245.1 Cardamine occulta
GAAACAATGGTGAGGAAGTTAGGGTTGAAAGTCATTGAGCATCCGAAGCCTTATAAGCTTCAATGGCTGAATGATGCTGGTGAGATGGCGGTGAACAGCCAAGTATTGGTTCCCATAACCATAGGCAAATATGAGGACGAAATTTTGTGTGATATTCTACCTATGGAGGCCGGCCACATCTTACTTGGAAGACCATGGCAGTTTGATAGAAGGGTTTTGCATGATGGTTTCACCAATAGGTATTCTTTTTTGAAAACAAAGGCGGAAAACAGTCCTTGCTCCTCTAGCACCACACAAGTTTACCAAGACCAGATCCAGCTGAAACAACAAGGAAAAACAACTGTGAGTGACCCCTAAACGCTTCACCACAAAAAGAAAAAGAGAGTTTGGAAAAAACCAAGAAAAAGGCCCGTGAGAGTAAACCCGTGAGGCATTCTAACTTCTTTGTGAGATCTAATGTGGTTAAGGGAGCTCTTTTCTCTAAACAACTCATTCTTCTATTTGTTTACAAAGAAGCACTTATGAATCATACTAATCTCTCACGGAATTGCGAGTAAGGTTACTTCTCTTTTGCAGGAATTTGAAGACATCTTTCCGGAGGAAAACCCCAAAGGATTACCACCTATCCGTGGGATTGAGCACCAAATAGATTTCGTGCCTGGAGCTTCACTTCCCAACAGGCCAGCTTATAGAACCAACCCGGTTGAGACCAAGGAGTTGCAAAAACAAGTGAGCGAACTCATGGACAAGGGTTACATCCGAGAGAGCATGAGCCCTTGTGCTGTGCTGGTTCTACTTGTACCAAAGAAGGATGGAACATGGAGGATGTGTATTGATTGTCGAGCCATCAACAACATAAAGTTAAGTATCGCCATCCTATTCCTCGTTTAGACGATATGCTAGATGAACTCTATGGCTCTAGTGTGTTTTCTAAAATTGATCTTAAAAGTGGATATCACCAAATTCGCATGAAAGAGGGTGATGAGTGGAAAACAGCTTTTAAAACAAAACATGGATTATATGAGTGGTTAGTAATGCCTTTTGGATTAACTAATGCACCCAGCACTTTCATGAGATTAATGAACCATGTTTTAAGAGCTTTCATTGGAATTTTGTTGTTATTACTTTGATGACATTCTGGTTTATAGCAAAAACTTAGGCGATCATGTTGAGCATTTAAAATCTGTTTTAAAAGTTCTAAGAACAGAAAAGTTGTTTGCTAACCTAAAAAGAAGTGTACCTTTAGCACGGATAATCTTGTGTTTCTAGGATTTGTTGTGAGTGCACAGGTATACAGGTTGATGAAGAAAAAGTGAGAGCTATCCGTGAATGGCCAAGTCCTAGTACTTGTGAGTAAGTGAGGAGTTTCCATGGACTTGCTGGATTCTATAGGAGATTTGTGAAAGATTTTAGCACCATAGCTGCTCCACTTACTGAAGTGATCAAGAAAAGTGTGGGATTCAAATGGGAAGAAGCACAAAAAAAAGCATTCGAACCTTGAAGGAGAAACTTACCAATGCACCCTTTTGTCTTTACCAGATTTTATGAAAACTTTTGAAATTGAATGTGATGCATCTGGTGTAGGTATTGGTGCGGTTTTGATGCAAGAGAAGAAGCCAATTGCCTTTTTTCAGTGAGAAGCTTGGAGGAGCCACTTTGAACTATCCAACCTATGACAAGGAGTTGTATGCCTTGATCCGGGCTTTGCAAACATGGCAGCACTACCTATGGCCAAGGGAGTTCGTCATCCATACTGATCATGAGTCCTTAAAGCATTTGAAAGGTCAGTAAAAGCTTAACAAACGGCATGCTAGGTGGATAGAGTTCATTGAAACATTTCCGTATGTAATCAAGTACAAAAAAGGTAAAAGAAAATATTGTTGCCGATGCCTTATCTCGGAGGTATGTTTTGATTACTACTTTGGATGCTAAGTTGTTAGGGTTTTGAGCAACTAAAGGATTTATCTGAGACTGATTCTGAATTTCAAGAAATTTACAAGTCTTGTGTTAAATTTGCTTTTGGAAAGTATTTTAGGCATGAAGGATTCTTATTTTTTGAAAATCGTTTGTGTGTGCCTAATTGCTCTGTGAGAGATTTGCTAGTGAGGGAAGCACATGGAGGAGGCTTAATGGGACATTTTGGAATTGCTAAGACTCTCAAAGTACTGCAAGAGCATTTCTATTGGCCGCATATGAAGAGAGATGTGGAGAGAGTCTGCGGAAGATGTGTCACTTGCAAACAAGCCAAATCAAAGGTACAGTCTCAAGGTTTGTACACGCCTTTACCAATCCCTACTCAGCCCTAGAATGACCTATCTATGGATTTTGTGCTTGGATTGCCTAGAACTAGGACTGGAAAAGACTCCATCTTTGTTGTTGTTGATAGGTTTTCTAAGATGGCACATTTCATTGCTTGTCATAAAACTGATGATGCTTCTCATGTAGCTAACTTGTTCTTTAAAGAGATAGTTAGGATTCATGGCATGCCCAGAACTATTGTTAGTGATAGGGACACTAAGTTCTTGAGCTACTTTTCAAAACACTTTGTTTTAAGCTAGGAACTAAGTTGTTATTTTCAACTACTTGTCATCCTCAATCTGATGGGCAAACTGAAGTTGTGAATAGAACTTTGTCTACTCTTTTTTCGTGCCTTGATCAAAAAGAACTTGAAAACTTGGGAAGATTGTTTGCCATGTGTTGAATTTGCATATAATCGCTGAATGCATTCAGCTACAAAGTTTTCTCCATTCGAAATTGTCTATGGATTTAATCCTATTTCTCCTTTGGATCTAACCCCTTTACCTTTGAGTGAAAGAGCAAGCATAGATGGGAAAAGGAAAGCTGAACTTGTTAAACAGATCCATGAGAAAGCTCGGAAGAACATAGAGGAAAACCAAACAATATGAAAAATATGCCAACAAGGGCGGCATAAGAAGATCTTTGAAGAAGGAGACCTAGTGTGGATACATTTGAGGAAAGAAAGATTTCCAGCTGAAAGGAAGTCCAAACTGAAACCAAGAATTGATGGACCATTCCGAGTCACAAAGAGGATCAGTGACAATGCTTACCAACTTGATCTACAAGGTAAGTACAAAGTGAGTTCTAGTTTTAATGTTGCTGACTTAATTCCCTTTGTTGCAGATGAACACGATTTGAGGTCAAATCCTTTTCAAGAAGAGGGGGATGATGTGATCATGGAGAACAATCAAATGCAGCATGAACCTGAGGAGAGCATACATGGAGTTGAGGATTTATTGGTTATACCAAGTGGACCTATGACAAGAGCAAAAGCCAAGGCACTTCAGAATTCAATCAATGGACTTCTCACTCAAGTCGTAATCATCAAGCATCTAAGGATTTCTAAAGTACATTGGATATCAGAATATGCTGATGGCAACACCTTCTCAAATGGATTAACAAAGAGGGTGATCCATTTGTACTCTTTTTCCTAACCTTTGGGTTTTTCCCAATGGGTTTTTCCAAAGGAAGGTTTTAATGAGGCAAATTGGATCACTTATTCATCAAGCCCACAAAAGTTCTCTTGGCCCAAATAAAGACTTAATTTCGTGGAAGCTGAAGAAGGAAGAGATATTTTCAAGCATTTTTAGTATTTTTAGTAATTTTAGTTTATTTTCAGCATTTAAGTGTGTTTAGATATTTTCTACTTTCTTGTGCTATATAAGCACGCCTAGACCTTCACAAATAATCAATCAACTTTCTTTTCAACATATTTTAGAGTGAATCTCTTTTGTTCTTTTAGAACTTTCGATTGCTTGGTGTGTAATATCCAACAATCAAACCTTGTCTTGTCTAGGTGTGTCATATCCTAGGAGACATTGAGGTATATCAAGAGCCTTCCGCAACTCTTGTGTGACCATTCGATCCATCATCTATCCATCTATCCATTTCCACAACTCGAAAGTGTCGAATCCTTGGGAGGATCGCATCAAAAACCGTCATTATCTTCTACTCTTCTTATTTCTATATGATTAATTATTGAATCTTGAGTAGGTACATCTAGCGAGTTATCCCACCAATATTTTAAAGCTCCAGTAAAACCAGTTATTAATAATACGCATGCTTGTTTATCAGAATTGCCTCTAGCTTTATAGGATATAGAAGCCATTCCCATTTCTTGTAATACAGACATAATTTGGTATTCTGATTTGCCATCTATATTCCATTCATATATACCATCTCCAGTGTATACATTTCTATTTTGATTATATTGTTCTTCATATAGTAAGTCAGGTTGGAGTATGTCTTTTATAATAAGGTTTATTTGATCTTATTTTATTTCTTATCTGATTTATTTTTTGATTATCATTATCGGATTGAGTTGAGGATTGAATAGATTCATTATCGTTTTAAATCGATATTGTTTATTCCTTTACCCTTGTCTAAATTTGCTAATCTAGATGCGATTGATTTTAATATTTCATTTTTCAGGAAATATTACTTGTCTATTTATTGGTTTAAATATAGGTGTAGCGTAGATGAAAAAGGATGTTGCATACTTTGATCTAATTTATTATATTCATTCGTATTTAATTTATGATCTATTTGATCTACTTGCTTTGATATTGTATATAATATTTGACTTTGATAGTTATTTTATTGATAAATAGATTTAATGTCTTGTAATAGGGCCGGGTTCTTTATCGCCTCTATTTGCACCAGTTTTAAATGGCGTGGCTATAATTTGTCTTTTTGGTGTATTTATTTTTAAATCTTTCAACGGGGGATGTATTGATTTAGTTTTAGATCCATCTACTTGTTCCCATAATTGTCCTAAAGATGAACTTGTATTAATTGTTTTAAATGGGTAATCTATGTTATACGCTATTGAATACGTTTCAAAACATATAAAAAATGGAATATCTATTTCTTTTAGCAGCATACAATTGTACCATTTTTCTCTATATTCTAGTGTTTGTTGTTTAGAAAACGTATTGAAATACCAGTTTCTCTTATCATCATTTTCTTTTGAATAGAAATCTTCTTTGATATATTATTTATTGATTGCATATTCTTTTGTAATTACATTAATAGATTTAAAATCTGAATGTATAGGTGATGTTGCATATAAGTTATTATTCGGTTCAGCAATAGTTGCTTTAAATTTAATGTCTTGTTTATCACTTTGATTGGCGCTTTCTACTTGAATCTGTGCTCGATTGTCTAGAACGAAATTCAGAAAAAAGAAGGTCGAGAATAATATGAACTTATTTTTGGTGGAATAGGTTCTCTAAACGATCCGAATTGTAGTATTATTTTTCCGTCTCTGCGTTCTATTATATTTGAAATATTTCTTTGTTCAAAGTTTCTAGGAGGTTGAGTAATTTCGAGTTTCCATTGATCTGGAATGGTTAATTCATTCCATTTTAATTGTTTAGGTGCGTATGTTACGCTTGGTGTATCCTTACTATGTACTGCTAATATAGTTGTTTCACCTTTATCATCTTGTAATAAACATCTTGGATTAAATTCAGAAGTTGATTGTTTAAAGTAAATTCGATATAGTATTAAGTAACCATGTCGTTCACTTTGGAATTTTACTTCTGGTAGATGGACATTTAATACCAATGTATTGAGTATAGTTGAATCATGTAAACTTACTTGAAAATTAGGAGCACAATTAAAATAAATTGCTCCGTTACATAGATTCGATTGGACTGCTCCAGAAGCGTAGTCTTCAAATTTTAATAGTGTTTTATCTCTTAATAGCATAAGTATTGGTGAATCAATACCATTTCTTGATAATGGTTTAATTGCAATTTGGACTAATCCAAAATGAAGGTAATTAAATCCTTTTTTGCTTATATTTTTCTAAAGCAACTGATGATAGCAGTTTAATTTCTTCAAATTCATTTTGTAAAGATATTGTTTGTTCGTGTTCTTTGATTGCATAAGCGGTCTTAAAATCAAAAGTACCAATTTGATATATATGTTCTGGATTAATATGAGGTAGTTTATTCTGGATTAATATGAGGTAGTTTATTCTTTGATAACTCATGATTAAAGGTTGTTATTTTTGTCATAATTTCTCTTGAGTTAATTGTAGTATGAGATGTAGATGGTGCATGTTTGGATTTAAAAAACTTTATAATTGAAGACGCCATGATTAAAATTATTTAAACATAGTCTAGGAAGATACTAACCTTTTCGCTTTGTGCACGTGGCTTACCAACGGTCTTACGGCCTTTTAGGACTTGCTGCCTGGAACACCAATCGTGGCAGTGCTAAGGTAGAAGAGCTGGAATCTTTCTTAGAATGGGTTTAAATATTTTTAATTTTAGAGTGTTTCGTTTAGAAAAGTTTTTTAAAGAAAACTATGCAGAGGTTTGAAGAAAAGTTTTTTTTTTTTTTTTTTTTTTTACTGCTATATAGATCTTTTAGGCTCTGATACCACTTGTTTTTTTTTTTGAAAATTTTACAATAGTTTTGTTTACAGAGATTTTGAAGATATGATAAGTTTGAACTTTCGCTTTTGATGATACTAAGATAAAACAACTTTGAAAATTATAAACTTTAAAACTTAGAAGCTTTGTAGAGAGATTTTAGAGAGATTTTGTTTTAGACAGAGAAGGTTGTGCGAGAAAATCGCGTGCTTCCTCTGTTCGTAGAGTTGAGTATTTATAGGGGAAATTGGGTGATTCGTAGCGTCATTGCTTGCGTCAATGCGATGCAACTGGGTGCTTGGTTACGTCATTGCTTGCGTCAATGCGATGCTACGTTTCGTCTTGTAGTGCTGCTGATATTTGCGTACGTATTTACGTCATTGCTTACGTCAGTATGTTGTTATGTGTCGCTCTGTAGTGGTGCCGACCTTTACGTAGTCGATACGTGTTTAAGTGGGTCCCATTTGCTTGGTGTTGCGATCTTGACTTCTCATATACATCATTATATAGTCTTTTCATACAACTATACTCTGTAGATTATTAGTATCGTAGGGATAGTACATAAGATTCATAAGATACAAATAGTTATTAAGATACAGAGTCTAGTTGTTTGACTTTCCCTACAGAGTTATGAACCGTTAGGATGCAAATAAGAGTGAATCGAAGTGTTGAAGTATAGTCAAAGGCGGTGAATCTCTTACAACTACATTGAGATGTTCAAGAAAGGGGTAGAAGCAAATCAAAGTAAAAAAAAAAGCATTATAGCTTATCCCATAGTTTTGTTAGTTCTAGAAATCTCATAGGAGTTTCTAATGGTGAATAAGGGGCGTTTTAGCTAGAAGACACATATGGAGGGTTAAACAACACTTATTGATGTAAATATAAAGAATCAATGGTTTCATTGACAAGGATTTGGCCATTTTCAACGTAATTCACCTTAAACGGAGGTATGAACCTTCAGGATGCAAATAAGAGTGAATCGAAGTGTTGAAGTGTAGTCAAAGTCGGTGAATCTCTTACAACTGCTTTGAGATGTTCAAGAAAGGTGTAGAAGCAAATCAAAGTAAGAAACAAGCATTATAGCTTATCCAATAGTTCTGTTAGTTCTAAGAATCTCATAGGAGTTTATAATGGTGAATAAGGGGCGTTTTAGCAAGAAGACATATATGGAAGCTTAAACAACACCTATTGATGTGAATACGAAGAATCAATGGTTTCATTGACAAGGATTTGGGCATTTTCAAGTTGAATCACCTATAAACGGAGTTACGAACCTTCAGGATGCAAATAAGAGTGAATCGAAGTTTTGAAGTGTAGTCAAAGGCGGTGAATCTCTTACAACTGCTTTGAGATGTTCAAGAAAAGTGTAGAAGCAAATCAAAGTAAGAAATAAGCATTATAGCTTATCCTATAGTTCTGTTAGTTCTAGGAATCTCACAGGAGTTTCTAATGGTGAATAAGGGGTGTTGTAGCAAGAAGAAACATATTGAGGTTTAAACATCACCTATTGATGTGAATATGAAGAATCAATGGTGTCATTAACAAGAATTTGGCCATTTTCAAGTTGAATCAGCTATAAACGGAGTTATGAACCTTCAGGATGCAAATAAGAGTTGATCAAAGTGTTAAAATGTAGTCAAAGGCGGTGAATCTCTTACAACTACTTTGAGATGTTCAAGAAAGGTGGAGAAGAAAATCAAAGTAAGAAACAAACATTATAGCTTATCCCATAATTCTGTTAGTTCTAGGAATCTCATAGGAGTTTCTAATGGTAAATAAGAGGCGTTTTAGCTAAAAGACACATATGGAGGGTTAAACAACACCTATTGATGTGAATGAGAAGAATCAATGGTTTCATTGACAAGGATTTGGCCATTTTCAACCTAATTCACCTTAAACGGAGTAATGAACCTTCAGGATGCAAATAAGAGTGAATCGAAGTGTTGAAGTGTAGTCAAAGTTGGTGAATCTCTTACAACTGCTTTGAGATGTTCAAGAAAGGTGTAGAAGCAAATCAAAGTAAGAAACAAGCATTATAGCTTATCCAATAGTTCTGTTAGTTCTAAGAATCTCATAGGAGTTTCTAATGGTGAATAAAAGGCGTTTTTAGCAAGAAGACACATATGGAAGCTTAAACAACACCTATTGAATATGAAGAATCAATGGTTTCATTGACAAGGATTTGGGCATTTTCAAGTTGAATCACCTATAAACGGATTTCCTGAACCTTGGGATGCAAATAAGACTAAATCGAAGTGTTGAAGCTGTAGTCAAAAGGTGAATCTCTTAAACTGCTTTGAGATGTTCAAGAAAGGTGTAGAAGCAAATCAAAGTAAGAAATAAGCATTATAGCTTATCCTATAGTTCTGTTAGTTCTAGGAATCTCACAGGAGTTTCTAATGGTGAATAAGGGGCGTTTTAGCAAGAAGACATATATGGAAGCTTAAACAACACCTATTGATGTGAATACGAAGAATCAATGGTTTCATTAACAAGGATTTGGGCATTTTCAAGTTGAATCACCTATAAACGGAGTTACGAACCTTCAGGATGCAAATAAGAGTGAATCGAAGTTTTGAAGTGTAGTCAAAGGCGGTGAATCTCTTACAACTGCTTTGAGATGTTCAAGAAAGGTGTAGAAGCAAATCAAAGTAAGAAATAAGCATTATAGCTTATCCTATAGTTCTGTTAGTTCTAGGAATCTCACAGGAGTTTCTAATGGTGAATAAGGGGCGTTGTAGCAAGAAGAAACATATTGAGGCTTAAACAACACCTATTGATGTGAATATGAAGAATCAATGATTTCATTGACAAGGATTTGGCCATTTTCAAGTTGAATCACATATAAACGGAGTTATGAACCGTTAGGATGCAAATAAGAGTGAATCGAAGTGTTGAAGTATAGTCAAAGGCGGTGAATCTATTACAACTACATTGAGATGTTCAAGAAAGGGGTAGAAGCAAATCAAAGTAAAAAACAAGCATTATAGCTTATCCCATAGTTTTGTTAGTTCTAGAAATCTCATAGGAGTTTCTAATGGTGAATAAGGGGCGTTTTAGCTAGAAGACACATATGGAGGGTTAAACAACACCTATTGATGTGAATATGAAGAATCAATGGTTTCATTGACAAGGATTTGGCCATTTTCAACCTGATTCACTTTACACGGAGTTATGAACCTTCAAGATGCAAATAAGAGTGAATCGAAGTGTTGAAGTGTAGTCTAAGGCGGTGAATCTCTTACAACTGCTTTGAGATGTTCAAGAAAGGTGTAGAAGAAAATCAAAGTAAGAAACAAGCATTATAGCTTATCCCATAATTTTGTTAGTTCTAGGAATCTCATAGGAGTTTCTAATGGTAAATAAGAGGCGTTTTAGCTAAAAGACACATATGGAGGGTTAAACAACACCTATTGATGTGAATGAGAAGAATCAATGGTTTCATTGACAAGGATTTGGCCATTTTCAACCTAATTCACCTTAAACGGAGTTATGAACCTTGAGGATGCAAATAAGAGTGAATCGAAGTGTTGAAGTGTAGTCAAAGTCGGTGAATCTCTTACAACTGCTTTGAGATGTTCAAGAAAGGTGTAGAAGAAAATCAAAGTAAGAAACAAGGATTATAGCTTATCCAATAGTTCTGTTAGTTCTAAGAATCTCGTAGGAGTTTCTAATGGTGAATAAGGGGCGTTTTAGCAAGAAGACACATATGAAAGCTTAAACAACACCTATTGAATATGAAGAATCAATGGTTTCATTGACAAGGATTTGGGCATTTTCAAGTTGAATCACCTATAAACGGATTTATGAACCTTCAGGATGCAAATAAGATTAAATCGAAGTGTTGAACTGTAGTCAAAGGCGGTGAATCTCTTACAACTGCTTTGAGATGTTCAAGAAAGGTGTAGAAGCAAATCAAAGTAAGAAATAAGCATTATAGCTTATCCTATAGTTCTGTTAGTTCTAGGAATCTCACAGGAGTTTCTAATGGTGAATAAGGGGCGTTGTAGCAAGAAGAAACATACTGAGGCTTAAACAACACCTATTGATGTGAATATGAAGAATCAATGATTTCATTGACAAGGATTTGGCCATTTTCAAGTTGAATCACATATAAACGGAGTTATGAACCGTTAGGATGCAAATAAGAGTGAATCGAAGTGTTGAAGTATAGTCTATGGCGGTGAATCTCTTACAACTACATTGAGATGTTCAAGAAAGGGGTAGAAGCAAATCAAAGTAAAAAACAAGCATTATAGCTTATCCCATAGTTTTGTTAGTTCTAGAAATCTCATAGGAGTATCTAATAGTGAATAAGGGGCGTTTTAGCTAGAAGACACATATAGAGGGTTAAACAACACCTATTGATGTGAATATGAAGAATCAATGGTTTCATTGACAAGGATTTGGCCATTTTCAACCTGATTCACTTTAGACGGAGTTATGAACCTTCAAGATGCAAATAAGAGTGAATCGAAGTGTTGAAGTGTAGTCTAAGGCGGTGAATCTCTTACAACTGCTTTGAGATGTTCAAGAAAGGTGTAGAAGAAAATCAAAGTAAGAAACAAGTATTATAGCTTATCCCATAATTTTGTAAGTTCTAGGAATCTCATAGGAGTTTCTAATGGTAAATAAGAGGCGTTTTAGCTAAAAGACACATATGGAGGGTTAAACAACACCTATTGATGTGAATGAGAAGAATCAATGGTTTCATTGACAAGGATTTAACCATTTTCAGCCTAATTCACCTTAAATGGAGTTATGAACCTTGAGGATGCAAATAAGAGTGAATCAAACTGTTGAAGTGTGTAGTCCAAATCGGGTGAATCTCTTTAAACTGCTTTGAGATGTTCAAGAAAGGTGTAGAAGCAAATCAATCTAAGAAACAAGCATTATAAGCTTATCTAATAGTTCGGTTAGTTCTAAGAATCTCATAGGGGTTTCTAATGGTGAATAAAGGGGGCGTTTTAACAAGAAGACACATATGGAAGCTTAAACAACACCTATTGAATATGAAGAATCAATGGTTTCATTGACAAGGATTTGGGCATTTTCAAGTTGAATCACCTATAAACGGAGTTACGAACCGTCAGGATGCAAATAAGAGAAAATCAAAGTGTGGAACTGTAGTCAAAGGCGGTGAATCTCTTAACTGCTTTGAGATGTTCAAGAAAGGTGTAAGAAGCAAATCAAAGTAAGAAATAAGCATTATACTTATCCTATAGTTCTGTTAGTTCTAGGAATCTCAACGGGAGTTTCTAATGGTGAATAAGGGCGTTGTACAAGAAGAAACATATTGAGGCTTAAACAACCCCTATTGATGTGAATATGAAGACTCACTGATTTCATTGACAAGGATTTGGCCATTTTCAAGTTGAATCACATATAAACGGAGTTATAAAACGTAAAGATGCAAATAAGAGCGAATCGAAGTGTTGAAGTATAGTTAATGGCGGTGATTCTCTTACGAGTGCATTGGGATGTTCAAGAAAGGGTGGAAGCAAATCAAAGTAAAAAACAAGCATTATAGCTTATCCCATAGTTTTGTTAGTTCTAGAAATCTCATAGGAGTATCTAATAGTGAATAAGGGGCGTTTTAGCTAGAAGACACATATAGAGGGTTAAACAACACCTATTGATGTGAATATGAAGAATCAATGGTTTCATTGACAAGGATTTGGCCATTTTCAACCTGATTCACTTTAGACGGAGTTATGAACCTTCAAGATGCAAATTAGAGTGAATATGTGTTGAAGTGTAGTCAAAATGGGTGAATCTCTTACAACTGCTTTGAGATGTTCAAGAAAGGTGTAGAAGAAAATCAAAGTAAGAAACAAGTATTATAGCTTATCCCATAATTTTGTAAGTTCTAGGAATCTCATAGGAGTTTCTAATGGTAAATAAGAGGCGTTTTAGCTAAAAGACACATATGGAGGGTTAAACAATACCTATTGATGTGAATGAGAAGAATCAATGGTTTCATTGACAAGGATTTGGCCATTTTCAAGTTGAATCACATATAAACGGAGTTATGAACCGTTAGGATGCAAATAAGAGTGAATCGAAGTGTTGAAGTATAGTCTATGGCGGTGAATCTCTTACAACTACATGGAGATGTTCAAGAAAGGGGTAGAAGCAAATCAAAGTAAAAAACAAGCATTATAGCTTATCCCATAGTTTTGTTAGTTCTAGAAATCTCATAGGAGTTTCTAATGGTGAATAAGGGGCGTTTTAGCTAGAAGACACATATAGAGGGTTAAACAACACCTATTGATGTGAATATGAAGAATCAATGGTTTCATTGACAAGGATTTGGCCATTTTCAACCTGATTCACTTTATACCTGAGTTATGAACCTTCAAGAGGCGAATAAGAGTGAATCGAGTGTTGAAGTGTAGTCTAAAGCGGTGAATCTCTTAACTGCTTTGAGATGTTCAAGAAAGGTGTAGAAGAAAATCAAAGTAAGAAACAAGCATTATAGCTTATCCCATAATTTTGTTAGTTCTAGGAATCTCATAGGAGTTTCTAATGGTAAATAAGAGGCGTTTTAGCTAAAAGACACATATGGAGGGTTAAACAATACCTATTGATGTGAATGAGAAGAATCAATGGTTTCATTGACAAGGATTTGGCCATTTTCAACCTAATTCACCTTAAACGGAGTTATGAACCTTGAGGATGCAAATAAGAGTGAATCGAAGTGTTGAAGTGTAGTCAAAGTCGATTGAATCTCTTACAACTGCTTTGAGATGTTCAAGAAAGGTGTAGAAGAAAAATCAAAGTAAGAAACAAGGATTATAAGCTTATCGAATAGTCCTGTTAGGTCGAAGAATCACGTATGAGTTTCGAATGGTGAATACGGGGCGTTTTAGCAAGAAGTCACATATGAAAGCTTAAACAACACCTAGTGAATATGAAGAATCAATGGTTTCATTGACAAGGATTTGGGCATTTTCAAGTTGAATCACTCTATAAACGGATTTATGAACCTTGAGGATGCAAATAAGATTAAATCGAAGTGTGGAAGTGTAGTCAAAGGAGGTGAATCTCTTACAACTGCTTTGAGATGTTCAAGAAAGGTGTAGAAGCAAATCAAAGTAAGAAATAAGCATTATAGCTTATCCTATAGTTCTGTTAGTTCTAGGAATCTCACAGGAGTTTCTAATGGTGAATAAGGGGCGTTGTAGCAAGAAGAAACATCATGGGCTTAAACAACACCTATTGATGTGAATATGAAGAATCAATGATTTCATTGACAAGGGTTTGGCCATTTTCAAGTTGAATCACATATAAACGGAGTTATGACACCGTTAGGATGCAAATAAGAGTGAATCGAAGTGTTGAAGTATAGTCGAAAGCGGTGAATCTATTACAACTACATTGAGATGTTCAAGAAAGAGGTAGAAAGCAAATCAAAGTAAAAAACAAGCATTATAGCTTATCCCATAGTTTTGTTAGTTCTAGAAATCCTATAGGAGTTTCTAATGGTGAATAAAGGCGTTTTAGCTAGAAGACATATGGAGGGTTAAACAACACCTATTGATGTGAATATGAAGAATCAATGGTTTCATTGACAAGGATTTGGCCATTTTCAACCTGATTCACTTTACGGAGTTATGAACCTTCAAGATGCAAATAAGAGTGAAACGAAGTGTTGAAGTGTAGTCCTAAGGTGGTGAATCTCTTACAACTGCTTTGAGATGTTCAAGAAAGGTGTAGAAGAAAATCAAAGTAAGAAACAAGCATTATAAACATCCCGTAATTTTGTTAGTTCTAGGAATCTCATAGGAGTTTCTAATGGTAAATAAGAGGCGTTTTAGCTAAAAGACACATATAGAGGTTAAAACAATACCTATTGATGTGAATGAGAAGAATCAATGGGTTCATTGACGAGGATTTGGCCATTTTCAACCTAATTCACTATAAGCGGAGTTATGAACCTTGAGGATGCAAATAAGAGTGAATCGAAGTGTTGAAGTGTAAAAGTCGGTGAATCTCTTACAACTGCTTTGAGATGTTCAAGAAAGGTGTAGAAGAAAATCAAAGTAAGAAACAAGGATTATAAGCTTATCCATAGTTACGTTAGTTCTAAGAATCTCGTGGAGTTTCTAATGGTGAATAAGGGCGTTTAAGAAGACACATATGAAAGCTTAAACAACACCTATTGAATATGAAGAATCAATGGTTTTTCATTGACAAGGATTTGGGCATTTTCAAGTTGAATCACCTATA
>CM051379.1:441941-461823 GCA_028015245.1 Cardamine occulta
GAGTGTGGAGACTAAGTTTGATTTTCCAAAATAAATCCTCACAACTACCTCATTAAAAACCTCACAAGTACAAACCCAGGTGGGAAAAACTCCTTGTGAGGAAAAGAGTGTAGTGTCTCTGGAAATGGAGAGGCCTGAGCAGGGATGAGCGAGTTCTATTAGGCCGTGCTTGCTCTCAGTGTGGTTGCAAATCTTGAGACTTGTAGATTTGGTGAATATGTCACAAAGCTGATCTTACGCTTCTTTGTAGCATGGGAGGATTACTCCTTCAATGATCTTCTCTCTAACTTTGTGACAATCCACTTCTATGTGCTTGGTTCGTTCATGGAAGACTGAGTTTGTAGCAATGTGAATTGCTGCTTGATTGTCACAATGCATGGTAATGGGACTTGTGCTCTCAATTCCCAGATCCTTTAGAAGCGCCTTTAGCCATACTAGCTCATTTGTGAGCTTCTTTGATGTGATCCTCCCAAGGATTCGACACTTTCGAGTTGTGGAAATGGATAGATGGATAGATGATGGATCGAATGGTCTCACAAGAGTTGCGGAAGGCTCTTGATATACCTCAATGTCTCCTAGGATATGACACACCTAGACAAGACAAAGTTTGATTGTTGGATATTACACACCAAGCAATCGAAAGTTCTAAAAGAACAAAAGAGATTCACTCTAAAATATGTTGAAAAGAAAGTTGATTGATTATTTGTGAAGGTCTAGGCGTGCTTATATAGCACAAGAAAGTAGAAAATATCTAAACACACTTAAATGCTGAAAATAAACTAAAATTACTAAAAATACTAAAAATGCTTGAAAATATCTCTTCCTTCTTCAGCTTCCACGAAATTAAGTCTTTATTTGGGCCAAGAGAACTTTTGTGGGCTTTGGATAGGTTCTCTCATGGACTTGATGAATAAGTGATCCAATTTGCCTCATTAAAACCTTCCTTTGGAAAAACCCATTGGGAAAAACCCAAAGGTTAGGAAAAAGAGTACAAATGGATCACCCTCTTTGTTAATCCATTTGAGAAGGTGTTGCCATCAGCATATTCTGATATCCAATGTACTTTGTGAAATCCTTAGATGCTTGATGATTGCACTTGAGTGAGAAGTCCATTGATTGAATTCTGAAGTGCCTTGGCTTTTGCTCTTGTCATAGGTCCACTTGGTATAACCAATAAATCCTCAACTCCATGTATGCTCTCCTCAGGTTCATGCTGCATTTGATTGTTCTCCATGATCACATCATCCCCCTCTTCTTGAAAAGGATTTGACCTCAAATCGTGTTCATCTGCAACAAAGGGAATTAAGTCAGCAACATTAAAACTAGAACTCACTTTGTACTTACCTTGTAGATCAAGTTGGTAAGCATTGTCACTGATCCTCTTTGTGACTCAGAATGGTCCATCAGTTCTTGGTTTCAGTTTGGACTTCCTTTCAGCTGGAAATCTTTCTTTCCTCAAATGTATCCACACTAGGTCTCCTTCTTCAAAGGATCTTCTTATGCGGCCCTTGTTGGCATATTTTTCATATTGTTTGGTTTTCTCCTCTATGTTCTTTCGAGCTTTCTCATGGATATGTTTAACAAGTTCAGCTTTCCTTTTCCCATCTATGCTTGCTCTTTCACTCAAAGGTAAAGGGTTAGATCCAAAGGAGAAATAGGATTAAATCCATAGACAATTTGAATGGAGAAAACTTTGTAGCTGAATGCATTCAGCGATTATATGCTAAATTCAACATCGGCAAACAATCTTCCCAAGTTTTCAAGTTCTTTTTGATCAAGGCACGTAAAAAGAGTAGACAAAGTTCTATTCACAACTTCAGTTTGCCCATCAGATTGAGGATGACAAGTAGTTGAAAATAACAACTTAGTTCCTAGCTTAGACCAAAGTGTTTTCCAAAAGTAGCTTAAGAACTTAGTGTCCCAATCACTAACAATAGTTCTGGGCATGCCATGAATCCTAACTATCTCTTTAAAGAACAAGTTAGCTACATGAGAAGCATCATCAGTTTTATGACAAGCAATGAAATGTGCCATCTTAGAAAACCTATCAACAACAACAAAGATGGAGTCTTTTCCAGTCCTAGTTCTAGGCAATCCAAGCACAAAATCCATAGATAGGTCATTCCAGGGCTGAGTAGGGATTGGTAAAGGCGTGTACAAACCTTGAGACTGTACCTTTGATTTGGCTTGTTTGCAATTGACACATCTTGCATGACTCTCTCCACATCTCTCTTCATATACGGCCAATAGAACTGCTCTTGCAGTACTTTGAGAGTCTTACCAATTCCAAAATGTCCCATCAAGCCCCCTACATGTGCCTCCCTAACTAGCAAATCTCTCCAGAGCAATTAGGCACACCTAAACGATTTTCAAAAAATAAGAATCCTTCATGCCTAAAATACTTTCCAAAAGCAAATTTAACACAAGACTTGTAAATTTCTTGAAATTCAGAATCAGTATCGTATAAATCCTTTAGTTGCTCAAAACCTAACAACTTAGCATCCAAAGTAGTAATCAAAACATACCTCCGAGATAAGGCATCGGCAACAATATTTTCTTTACCTTTTTTGTACTTGATTACATACGGAAATGTTTCAATGAACTCTATCCACCTAGCATGCCGTTTGTTAAGCTTTTGCTGACCTTTCAAATGCTTTAAGGACTCATGATCAGTATGGATGACGAACTCCTTTGGCCATAGGTAGTGCTGCCATGTTTGCAAAGCCCGGATCAAGGCATATAACTCCTTGTCATAGGTTGGATAGTTCAAAGTGGCTCCTCCAAGCTTCTCACTGAAAAAGGCAATTGGCTTCTTCTCTTGCATCAAAACCGCACCAATACCTACACCAGATGCATCACATTCAATTTCAAAAGTTTTCATAAAATCTGGTAAAGACAAAAGGGGTGCATTGGTAAGTTTCTCCTTCAAGGTTTGGAATGCTTTTTCTTGTGCTTCTTCCCATTTAAATCCCACACTCTTCTTGATCACTTCAGTAAGTGGAGCAGCTATGGTGCTAAAATCTTTCACAAATCTCCTATAGAATCCAGCAAGTCCATGGAAACTCCTCACTTCGCTCACAGTACTAGGACTTGGCCATTCACGGATAGCTCTCACTTTTTCTTCATCAACCTGTATACCTGTGCACTCACAACAAAACCTAGAAACACAAGATTATCCGTGCAAAAGGTACACTTCTTTAGGTTAGCAAACAACTTTTCTTTCCTTAGAACTTCTAAAACAGATTTCGGATGCTCAATATGATCCTCTAAGTTTTTGTTATAAACCGGAATGTCATCAAAGTAGACAACAACAAAAACTCCAATGAAAGCTCTTAAGACATGGTTCATTAATCTCATGAAAGTGCTGGGTGCATTAGTTAATCCAAAAGGCATTACTAACCACTCATATAATCCATGTTTTGTTTTAAAAGCTGTTTTCCACTCATCACCCTCTTTCATGCGAATTTGGTGATATCCACTTTTAAGATCAATTTTAGAAAACACACTAGAGCCATAGAGTTCATCTAGCATATCGTCTAAACGAGGAATAGGATGGCGATACTTAACTGTTATGTTGTTGATGGCTCGACAATCAATACACATCCTCCATGTTCCATCCTTCTTTGGTACAAGTAGAACCGGCACAACACAAGGGCTCATGCTCTCTCGGATGTAACCCTTGTCCATGAGTTAAACTCACTTGTTTTTGCAACTCCTTGGTCTCAACCGGGTTGGTTCTATAAGCTGGCCTGTTGGGAAGTGAAGCTCGAGGCACGAAATCTATTTGGTGCTCAATCCCACGGATAGGTGGTAATCCTTTGGGGTTTTCCTCCGGAAAGATGTCTTCAAATTCCTGCAAAGAAAGTAACCTTACTCGGCAATTCGGTGAGAGATTAGTATGATTCATAAGTGCTTCTTTGTAAACAAATAGAAGAATGGGTTGTTTAGAGAAAAGAGCTCTCTTAACCACATTAGATCTCACAAAGAAGTTAGAATGCCTCACGGGTTTACTCTCACGGGCCTTTTTCTTGGTTTTTTCTCAAACTCTCTTTTTCTTTTTGTGGTGAAGTGTTTAGGGGTCACTCACAGTTGTTTTTCCTTGTTGTTTCAGCTGGATCTGGTCTTGGTAAACTTCGGTGTGGTGCTAGAGGAGCAAGGACTGTTTTCCGGCCTTTGTACTCAAAAGAATACCTATTGGTGAAACCATCATACAAAACCCTTCTATCAAACTGCCATGGTCTTCCAAGTAAGATGTGGCGGGCCTCCATAGGTAGAATATCACACAAAATTTCGTCCTCATATTTGCCTATGGTTATGGGAACCAATACTTGGCTGTTCACCGCCATCTCACCAGCATCATTCAGCCATTGAAGCTTATAAGGCTTCGGATGCTCAATGACTTTCAACCTAACTTCCTCACCATTGTTTCACTAGCTACATTGGTGCAGCTTCCTCCATCAATTATAAGGCTGCAAACCTTTCCTTCAACAATGCATCTAGTATGAAATAAATTTTCTCTTTGATCGTGTTCATTTACCTTAGTTTGAATACTCAATGATCTCCGTGTTACCAAAAAGCTCTCCAACGGCTGGTAACTCCACTTGCTCTTCTTCTTCGAGGCTGAATCATTCTCCTCCTCTTCCTCGGTCTCAATCTCACCATTCTCCAAGAGAATCATAATCTTCTTGTTAATACATTCATTGGCGTAGTGCCCCTCCTTGACACTTAAAACATCGAACTTCTCTAGTTTTAAAGGGGGTGCCTCGGTTTTTACCTTTGGGGTTCGGATTGGTGGTGAATGGTCTTGACTCGGTCTTTGGTTTAGCAATAGTTTTGTCCTCTTTATGATAAGTGGCCCTAGCATGAGATGCTCCAGCCCCATATGACGTTTTAGAGCTACCCCTCCTCTTGATTTGTTGTTCTACTAGAACAGCCTTATGTAGCATTTCCTCCAAATCTTTGTATGTTTGTAGCTCCATTCGGTCTTGGATGTCACGGGACAAACCACTAAGGAACCTTGCCATTGTTGCTTCAGAATCTTCTTCTATGTCGGCTTTGATCATAAGAGACTCCATTTCTTGGAAATATTCATCCACACTTTTACTCCCTTGGCTTAATCTCCTAAGCCTTTGATGCAACTCCGGTGGTAATGACTCGGAACAAACCTCTTTCTCATCAGATTTTTCATCTCCTCCCAAGTCTCCACCACGTGGTTCACGGTTGCGTTTCCTACTTGTTACAATTTGATCCCACCAGTTGATGGCATAGTCATAGAATTCGGTTCTGCAAGTTGGACCTTCTTGTATTCGAATATGTTTGGCAATCAAACACCAGCTCTATCTTCTTCTCCCCACTCTAGGTAAGCATCTGGATCACTCTTCCCATAGAATGGTGGTATTTTTTAACTTCAGACCATTGATATTGTCTTCATTTGGCCTCTTGCTTCGTTATCACGTCTAGTTCTTCGATGAGTCCTACTAGAGATTAGCTTCCTCCTCTGTAATAATCATCTTCCTCTACGTCCCTTTCTTGCCTAAGTTGCTCTCTTCTTCTCCTAACAACATTTTCCGCTGTACCAATGGTGGTGGTACTTCAGATTGCCCCTGGACAGATTCTTGGTTTTTGTCCTTCCTCTCATGACCTGCACCTAGTTCTGTCCTCAGCATCGCCTCAGTTCGCCCATGATAGCTTGCAGTTCTAGATTAGGAATTCTAGAAGCACGCTCCCTGTTGGCATTATCAGAATTATCTCCTTCACTCGCCATTTATTTTTCCCTGCAAAACAGAATGGTTAGTAATAAAAGCTCACAAGATGTTTCTTCCTCAAGTATTTCTCTCAAGTGTTTCTCTCAAGTGTTTCACTCAGCTCTCATCAATGATCTCACTAGTAGCAAAATCTCAACAGTTCTTATCAAACTAATCAATCTAACTTGGTGGAAAACCAACAAACAGACAGAAAGAATGATTTTAGATAGAAAGACAAGATTTTTTTCGGAAAAATGAGAGATTTAAAAGACTAAACTTCTGGAAATTGATATAGAACGATAATGATCAAGGATATTTTTTTTTTTTTTTGAAGAGGGGATTGAACAGATCAAGGAATGATGGAGGGGATTTTTTTTTTTTTTTTTGAATAAAAAACGTAACTGACACGAAACTGATCGGATAGGGAGTTGATCAGTCCCTTTTGACTGTTTAGAATTTTTTTTTTTTTTTAACTGCAGATCGGGCTAGATCTCTTAGGATAGAAGAACAGAAAGGTAGAAAAGAGTTGTAAGAACGGTGGGAAGGTGAGAAGATGATAGAAAATGGATACAAACTTCGAAATATTTGCTCTGATACCACATGATGTGATCCTCCCAAGGATTCGACACTTTCGAGTTGTGGAAATGGATAGATGGATAGATGATGGATCGAATGGTCTCACAAGAGTTGCGGAAGGCTCTTGATATACCTCAATGTGTCCTAGGATATGACACACCTAGACAAGACAAGGTTTGATTGTTGGATATTACACACCAAGCAATCGAAAGTTCTAAAAGAACAAAAGAGATTCACTCTAAAATATGTTGAAAAGAAAGTTGATTGATTATTTGTGAAGGTCTAGGCGTGCTTATATAGCACAAGAAAGTAGAAAATATCTAAACACACTTAAATGCTGAAAATAAACTAAAATTACTAAAAATACTAAAAATGCTTGAAAATATCTCTTCCTTCTTCAGCTTCCACGAAATTAAGTCTTTATTTGGGCCAAGAGAACTTTTGTGGGCTTTGGATAGGTTCTCTCATGGACTTGATGAATAAGTGATCCAATTTTCCTCATTAAAACCTTCCTTTGGAAAAACCCATTGGGAAAAACCCAAAGGTTAGGAAAAAGAGTACAAATGGATCACCCTCTTTGTTAATCCATTTGAGAAGGTGTTGCCATCAGCATATTCTGATATCCAATGTACTTTGTGAAATCCTTAGATGCTTGATGATTGCGCACTTGAGTGAGAAGTCCATTGATTGAATTCTGAAGTGCCTTGGCTTTTGCTCTTGTCATAGGTCCACTTGGTATAACCAATAAATCCTCAACTCCATGTATGCTCTCCTCAGGTTCATGCTGCATTTGATTGTTCTCCATGATCACATCATTCTTCATTGCTCTATACTCACTTTCAGCGCTTGAGCATGAGACGACCTTTTGCTTCTTAGATTTCCAGGTTACTAAGTTCCCTCCAATAAATGTGCAATAGCCAGTTGTGGATTTTCTATCCATCGTATCTCCAGCATAATCCGCATCACAATAGCCCACAACTTCAGTACTATTATTCTTTCCCATCCAAACACCTTGCCCTGGTGATCTTTTGATGTATCTCAGAATTCTTTCCACCATATTCCAGTGGTGCACCAAGGGCTCTTTCATGTGTTGGCTTACCTGATTCACAACAAAGGATAGGTCAGGCCTTGTTATGGTTAAGTAAATTAACTTACCTACAAGCCGCCGGTATTGAGCTGGATCTTCAAATGGTTTGTCAAGTGGATCTTGTCCTTTCTCCCCCTTTCTCCTGACCTTGTAGCCATCTTCCAGAGGTGTCTTGGCCGGTTTAGAACCTAATTTTCCTGTCTCTGTAAGCAAATCGAGTGAATATTTTCTTTGGGATAGAAACAAGCCTTGGGAGGCGGCATATCTCTATACCTAGAAAATATTTAAGTTCACCTAGATCTTTTATATCAAATACAGATTTAAGGAAAAGTTTGGTTTCTTGAATACCTGCTTGATCATTCTGGAAATGATCAAGTCATCTACATATACCAAGACTACAATGATTCCTTGAGCACTTTGAGAAGTAAACAAAGTGTGATCAGCCTCCGATCTTTTAAATCCTTTGGCTGTTAGTGTAAAAGCTTAGCTTGTGGTACTAGGCTCTTGGGGATTGCTTCAAGCCATAAATGGCTTTTCTAAGGTGGAAAACTTTGCCATGAGGAGTTGAACTTTCAAGACCTGGGGGAGGCGTCATGTACGCTTCTGCTTCAGGCTCTCCTTGGAGAAATCGTTTTGACATCCATTTGCCATAATTCCCAAGATAGATTGGTTGCCAATGATAAAATCACTCGAACTGTATGGAGCTTAGCCCTTTGGTGCAAAGGTGTCCGTATAGTCTTCTCCATAAGTTTGAGTAAATCCCCTTGCAACCATTCAGGAGCTTTATACCTTTCGATTTCTCCATTGCTGTGATACTTGATGGTGAATACCCATTTAGATGTCACAGCTCTTTTTCCCGAAGGTAGATCACTTACATCCCAAGTGTGATTTCTAACCATTGCTTCTATCTCAGCATCTATAGCATCCATCAGGACCTTGATTTCTTTTGCTTCTTCATAGGTCTTTGGAATGTAATGCTGCTCTATCTTTCAAGGAATGCTTGATGATCTGATGGCAAGAGGGCAAGAGAACACTGAGCTTGGATAGGGTGAGCCACAACTTGATGGTTATAATAGACCCTAGTTTGTTTCCAATGGTCGGACCAAATCTTTGGCGTGTGCTTCTTACAAAGTTGGTGCTGGTGCCTCTTCTTCCTCATGATATTCATTTTCCTGAATATCAGCTTCTGGTGGAGTTTCTTGGTTAACTCCCCTTGTTCATTACTCCTTCGTCATTCTCTTGCTTATTTTGAACATTTACCCTTCTTCTTGAATCTGATCTTCTTGATTGTTTGCAGGGGCTGTTTGATCTTCATTCATTTGAGGAAGACCCATGTGACTTAAAATGTGTTGAAGAGAGGCTGCTCGATCTGTTGTAGAGTCCCAAGTCTTTCACACTTTCCCGGCCCGACTTCTCAAAATAACTTTGATCTTCTAGGAATTTTACATCTCTAGAGCGTCATGATGCGTTTGGTGCTTGGATCATAGCATCTGTACCCTTTTGAGTAGTGGAGTATCCAATGAACACGCTTCTAGTGCTTTTAGCATCTAACTTATTCCTTTGATCCCTTGGCACTAAGACAAAACAAACACTACCAAACACACGTAAGTGATTAATATTTGGTTTGGTTTTGTTTTAATACCTCAAATGGTGATAAGTCATTTAAGACTTTTGTTGGAATTCTATTTATGAGGTAGCATGCGGTCATGACACCATCTCCCCAAAATCTCCTTGGCATGTTTTTGTGGAACATCATTGATCTTGCTACTTCCATCGGATGCCTATTCTTCCTTTTCGGCCACTCCATTTTGTTGTGGAGTATAAGGACAGCTCGTTTGGTGAAGGATGCCATGATTTGCCAAATGAGCCTTGAAAGTGTGGCTTGTGTATTCTCCTCCATTATCCGATCTTAGCACCTTAATGTTAGCATTGAAATGATTAGTCACATATGTTTGAAAGTTGACAAATGCCTCAAATACTCTATCTTTAGAAGGTAACAATGTGACCCATGTATATTTTGATTTTTCATCTATGAATGTCACAAAGTATTTTAGGTTATCTCTAGATAGGCAAGGTGAGGTCCAAACATCAGGTGAACTAAATCAAAATAATTCTCATATATTGATAAGGAGTTTTTGGAAAACACTACTGCAATGTTTTCCCATAATACAAGACTCACACTTAGAATTATCAAATACTACATTGGGCATAATTAATTTTAAAGCTCTAGAATGAGGATGGCCTAATCTAGCATGCCATAAATCATTTGAACTACTAGCTACATGACAGGAATTAATAAGCGGCAAACTAGCGAGTTGGAGCATCTAGAATGGTTCTTGAGATCTTCTAGAGTATACAACTCTCCTTAATGTTCCCTTGCCTAAAACTTCACCAGTTTAAATATCCTGAAAATGAAAGCTGTTAGGTCCAAATATAGCATAAGCATTGAGATCGGTGGTAGCTCTTTTTACGAGACCAAATTATTGCTAAATGTAGGCATGTAAAAAGCACTAGATTCATTTCCAAAGAGGTTTAAATTTCCCTCGCCTTTAATTGGCACTCTAACTCCATTAGCAACTTCAACATGACCAGAGGTGTTTTGAATATTATTTAGTAGATCAGAATCTTTAATCATATGGTGAGAAGCTTCGAATCTAATAAAAGTGTTTTTGAATAGTTAGAGGCTAGAAAGGTGATACCGACTCCTTGCAAATTTGCATGGTCTTGATCATTGCCTCTAAGTCTGCTCTGCTCATGGTGATCATGCCATTGTTCTCTGAAGTAGAGGCTTGATTAGAATGGCCGTTTGGAGCACTTGGGTTCATACCGAGTGCTGTAGTTGGTTGAGTGGCTGGAGCATAATTTGAAGCGTTTGCTTCATTTGCTTGTTGCCTTGCTCTGAAGTTGGCTCTGAGATGAGGATGAACGATAAAAGCACTCCTCCTTGGTGTGTCCTCTCCCTTGGTTGAATTGCCAATGTTCTTGCAATGTTCACATTGCTTTGTTATTCCTTTCTTGTTGGAACTGAATGGAGGTTTGTAAAACCCTTTGTTTGCCGTTAGCAACTCTCCTTTCTTTGAAGAGATCTAAGGAGCCTTGCTCCTTTTTGGATTTGAGCAGACATTCTCAAGGCTTGGTAGCTTCTCCTCCCTTAAAATGTACTTTATAAGGTCATTAAATTTCGGATGGAGAGATTGGGAAGTCCAAATACTCGATCTTGCTCTTTTCTTTCCTCTATAATTTTGAGGTCTTTTGTGTTTAGCCTCAGCATATCCAGTTCAGCAAGTAATGATCTATATTTACCAAAGTGTTTGGTAAAATCTTGATCTTCTTGAGTGAGGTTGCTGAGATCTTTCTTCACTTCGAATACTCTTGAAAGATTGGTGATGTCTCCATACACCTTCTTTAGAGTTTCCCAAAGTTCTAGAGCTGTCTCACAATATGAGTAAGATTCAAATATTGAATCACTCAAGGAGCTGTGGATTATGCTGAGCACCATTTGATCTTTTTGCAGCCACTTTTCCCGAGCTTCTTCATCTCCTTCTTGAAGCTCTTTTCCTTTTTGGTTCAACTTGATTCCAAGCGCGTCCGTACAAGTTGGATTTTTGTCGATCGTGACCATAGGAGATAGTTCTCTCCTCTTAGGGTGACTCTAATTGCGGTTGGTTTTGTCTCCTCCATGATAAAAAAAATATGACTAACCGTTTGATACTACACTTCAACTTCACTAACTTCGTCTAGGATGACTTAATTTCAATCTCGAGTTAGGAAAATGTTCTTTGGAAATCTCCAGAAATAAACCACTCTAACTTCACACAGCTCGTCTAGGATGAATATATATCAATCTCAGAGCTTTTGGAGGAAGTTAAAAGGATGTATTTCCGGGGAAAACCAAAGAAATTTTGGAGAAGGCGATGAACAGTACCAAAAAGGCGAAATTTGAATTTTGAAAAAATTCTTTTGATTTGGAGCTCTGTAGAGCTTGTGAATGCTCTGGAAGCTTTGAATATGAAGTAGGAGATGGCGTAAATGCAAAGGAGACAAAGAGGAGGGCTGAATCTTGAAGAACCGGTTTCCGAAATTTTCGAAATGTAACAATGTCAATTTTGAAAAAAAAAAGAGAAACAGATGAAGATAATGAGGAAATCAAAAACTTGATCTTGTTTATGGATCAACGCTCTGATACCATGTTAGAATTCAGAGTTTAAGTTTGCTAGAAACAAGAATGAGAGTAGCTGAATGAATAATAATAAGATTGAGAATAGAGAGATTTTATTATCTCTTATGAGATTTTATTATCTCAGTAGTTGTAAAGTGTTACAATGGATTACATATTTATAGAACTCTTAAACGCAAAAATAACTAGGTGTATCTTGTAGTTCAGAGTCTAATCTATCCGTTGGGAATAGTAATAGAGCCGTTCGAGCTCAAAATAGAGCTGTTGGAGACAAAAACAATTTGGGCGTCAGTTCTGGCCTTCTCTTCTTGGGCCTCTCTTCTTTTATTCCTTGTTGGGTATTTGTTGCTTGATTAATACTACCAAGGTGGAGACGCTAGTCTAAGTAAGAAACAAGCAATATAGCTTATCCCCGAGTTATGTTAGTTCTTGGAATCTCATAGGAGTTTCTAATGGTGAATTTCAGAGTTCTAGCAAGAAGACACATATGGAGGCCGAATTAACATCTATTGATGAGATTATGAAGAATCAATGCTTTCATTGACAAAGATTTGACCATTTTAAAGATGATAGTCCCAAAAACAGTGATAATGACCCTTCTAAATAGAAATGAGAGTGAATAGACAGGTTGAAGTGTGAAAGTAGTTATAGAATGCTACTAAGGTGGAGACGCAAGACAAAGTTAGAAACAAGAATTATAGCTTATCCCACAGTTCTAATAGGTCTTTGAATGTCATAGGAGTTTCTTATGGTGAATTTTGGTAGTTGTAGCAAGGAGACATCTATGCAGGCTGACACAATACCTATTGATGTGAATATGAATAATCAATGCTTTCACTAACAAAGATTTGACCATTTCAAAATGATTGTCCCAAAAATGTAGTTATCACCCTTCAAGATAGAAATGAGAGGGAAAATAAGTGTTTCGGTGTCAAAGTAGTTGAAGCATGCTACCAAGGTGGAAAAGCAAATCAAAGTAAGAAACATGCATTATTGCTTATCCCAGAGTTATGTTAGTTCTTGGAATCTCATAGGAGTTTCTAATGGTGAATTTCATAGTTATAGCAAGATGACACATATGGAGGCGAATTGACACCTATTGATGAGAATATGAAGAATCACTGCTTTCATTGACAAAGATTTAACCATTTCCAAGACTATAGTCCCAAAAACGTAGTTATGACCCTTCTAAATAGGAATGAAAGTGAATAGAAAGGCTAAAGTGTCAAAGTAGTTAAAGAATGCTACTAAGGTGGAGACACAAGACAAAATAAGAAACAAGCATTATAGCTTATCCCACAGTTCTATTAGGTCTTTGAATCTCATAGGAGTTTTTTATGGTGAATTTTAAGAGTTCTAGCAAGGAGACACCTATGCAGGGTGACAGAATACCTATTGATGTGAATATGAACAATGAATGCTTTCACTAACAAAGATTTGACCATTTCCAAGATGATTGTCCCAAAAACGTAGTTATAACCCTTCAAGATAAAAATGAGAGGGAATAGAAGTGTTTAGGTGTCCAAGTAGTTGAAGCATGCTACCAAGGTGGAGATCTAACTCAAAGTAAGAAACAAGCATTATAGCTTATCCCAAAGTTATGTTAGTTCTTGGAATCTCATGGGGTTTCTAATGGTGAATTTCAGAGTTATAGCAAAAAGACATATATGGAGGACAAATTAACACATATTGATGAGAATATGAAAAATCAATGCTTTCATTGACAAAGATTTAACCATTTTCAAGGCGATAGGCCCAAAACATAGTTATGACCGATCTAAATAGAAATGAGAGTGAATAGAAAGGTTGAAGTGTCAATGTAGTTAAAGACTGCTACTAAGGTGGAGCCTTGAGACAAAGTAAGAAACAAGCACTATAAGCTTATCCCACGGTTCTATTAGGTCTTTCAATGTCATTGGAGTTTCTCATTGTGAATTTTTTGGAGTTATAGCGGGGAGACACCTATGCAGGCTGACACAATACCTATTGATGTTAATATGAACAATCAATGCGTTCACTAACAAAAATTTGACCATTTCAAAGTAGTTAAAGCATGCTTTACCAAGGTGGGCAGCTAGTCTAAGTAAGAAACAAGCAATATAAGCTTATCCCGAGTTATGTTAGTTCTTGGAATCTCATAGGAGTTTCTAATGGTGAATTTAGAGTTCTAGCAAGAAGACACATATGGGGCGAATTAACACCTATTGATGAGAATATGAAGAATCAATGCTTTCATTGACAAAGATTTGACCTTTTTAAAGACGATAGTCCCAAAAACATAGTTATGACCCTTCTAAATAGAAATGAGAGTGAATAGACAGGTTGAAGTGTCAACGTAGTTATAGAATGCTACTAAGGTGTGAGGCATGAGACAAAGTAAGAAACAAGTATTATAGCTTATCCCACAGTTCTAATAGGTCTTTGGATGTCATAGGAGTTTCTTATGGTGAATTTTGGGAGTTGTAGCAAGGAGACATCTATGCACGCTGACACAATACCTATTGATGTGAATATGAACAATAAATGCTTTCACTAACAAAGATTTGACCATTTCAAAGTGATTGTCCCAAAAATGTAGTTATCACCCTTCTAGATAGAAATGAGAGGGAATATAAGTGTTTAGGTGTCAAAGTAGTTGAAGCATCTTTACCAAGGTGGAGAAAGCAAATCAAAGTATAGAAACATGCATTATAGCTTATCCCAGAGTTATGTTAGTTCTTGGAATCTTATAGGAGTTTCTAATGGTGAATTTCAGAGTTATAGCAAGAAGACACATATGGAGGATGAATTAACACCTTTGGATGAGAATATGAAGAATCAATGCGTTCATTGACAAAGATTTAACCATTTTCAAGAGGATAGTCCCAAAAACGTAGTTATGACCCTTCTAAATAGAAATGAGAGTGAATAAAATGGTTGAAGTGTGTTAGAATTCATAGTTTAACTTTGCTAGAAACAAGAATGAGGGTAGCTGAATGAATAATAATAAGATTGAGAATAGAGATTTTATTATCTCTTATGAGATTTTATTATCTCTTTGAGATTTTATTATCTCGAGTAGTTGTAAAGTGTTACAATGGATTACATATTTATAGAACTCTTAAGCATAAAAATAACTAGGTGTATCTTGTAGTTCAGAGTCTAATCTATCCGTTGGGAATAGTAATAGAGCCGTTGGAGTTCAAAATAGAGCTGTTGGAGGCGAAAACAATTTGGGCGTCGGTTACGGGCTTCTCTATTTAGGCCTTTCTTCTTTTATTCCTTGTTGGGTATTTGTTGTTTGATTAATACTCCCCCTCGAACTTAGCGGAATGAGTGTGGAGACTAAGTTTGATTTTCCAGAAACAAATCCTCCAACTACCTCATTAAAAACCTCACAAGTACAAACCATGTGGGAAAAACTCCTTGTGAGGAAAAGAGTGTATTGTCTCTGGACATGGAGAGGCATGACCAAGGATGAGTGAGATCTATCAGTCCAAGCTTGCTCTGAATGTGGTTGCAAATCTCGAGACTTGTAGATTTGGTGAATATGTCGCAGGTGATCTTCGCTTCTTGTATAGCATGGGAGGATTACTCCTTAATGATCTTCTCTCTAACTTTGTGACAATCCACTTTATGTGCTTGGTTCGTTCATGGAAGACTGAGTTTGTAAATGTGAATTGCTGCTTGATTGTCACAATGCATGGTAATGGGACTTGTGCTCTCAATTCCCAGATCCTTTAAAGCGCCTTTAGCCATACTAGCTCATTTGAGCTTCTTCATTCTCTATACTCACTTTCAGCTGGAGCATGAGCGACCTTTTGTTTCTTAGATTTCCGGGTTACTAAGTTCCCTCGAATAAATGTGCAATAGCCAGTTGTGGATTTTCTATCCATCGTATCTCCAGCATAATCCGCATCACAATAGCCCTAACTTCAATCTATTATTCTTTCCCATCCAAACACCTTGCCTGGTGATCCTTTGATGTATCTCAAAATTCTTTCCACCATATTCGAGTGGTGCACCAAGGGCTCTTTCATGTGTTGGCTCACTTGATTCACAGCAAAGCATAGGTCAGGCCTTGTTATAGTTAAGTAAATTAACACCTACAACGCGGTATTGATCTGGATCTTCAAATGGTTTGTCAAGTGGATCTTGTCCTTTCTCCCCTTTCTCCTGACCTTGTAGCCATCTTCGAGAGGTGTCTTGGCGGTTTAGAACCTAATTTTCCTGTCTCTGTAAAACCGTCAGGTGAATATTTTCTTTGGGATAGAAACAAGCCTTAGGAGGCGTATCTCTATACCTAGAAAATATTTAAGTTCACCTAGATCTTTTATATCAAATACGATTTAAGAAAAAGTTTGGTTTTCTTGAATACCCTTGATCATTTAGGAAATGATCAAGTCATCTACATATACCAAGACTACAATGATTCCTTGAGCACTTTGAGAAGTAAACAAGGTGTGATCACTCTGATCTTTTTAAATCCTTTGGCTGTTAGTGTAAAGCTTAGCTTGTGGTACCAGGCTCTTGGGGATTGCTTGAGCCGTAAATGGCTTTTCTAAGTTTGAAAACTTTGCCATGAGAATTGAACTTTCAAGACCTGGTGGAGGCTTCATGTACACTTCTTCAAGCTCTCCTTGGAGGAATCGTTTTGACATCCATTTGCCATAATTCCCAAGATAGATTGGTTGCCAATGATAAAATCACTTTCGAACTGTATGGAGCTTAGCCACTGGTGCAAAGGTGTCCGTATAGTCTTCTCCATAAGTTTGAGTAAATCCCTTGCAACCATTAGAGCTTTATACCTTCGATTTCTCCATTGCTTTGTGATACTTGATGGTGAATACCCATTTAGATGTCTACTCTTTTTTTCGAAGGTAGATCACTTACATCCCAAGTGTGATTTCTAACCATTGCTTCTATCTCAGCATCTATAGCATCCATCGGACCTTGATTTCTTTTCTTCTTCATAGGTCTTTGGAATGTAATGCTGCTCTATCTTTCAAGGAATGCTTGATGATCTGATGGCAAGAGGCAAGAGAACACTAAGCTTGGATAGGGGTGAGCCACAACTTGATGGTTATAATAGACCTAGTTTGTTTCCAATGAGTCCGGACCAAATCTTTGGCGTGTGCTTCTGCAAGGTTGGTGCTGGTGCCTCTTCTTCCTCATGATATTCATTTTGCTGAATATCAGCTTACAATGGAGTTTCTTGATTAACTCCCCCTTGTTCATTACCTCTTACGTCATTCTCTTGCTCATTTTGAACATTTACCCTTCTTCTTGAATTTGATCTTCTTGATTATTTGCGGGGGGCTGTTTGATCTTCATTCATTTGAGGAAGACCCATGTGACTTAAAATGTGTTGAAGAGAGGCTGCTCGATCTGTTGTAGAGTCAACCAAGTCTTTCACACTTTCTCCAGCGACTTCTCAAAATAACTTTGATCTTCTAGGAATTTTACATCTCTAGAGCGTCATGATCGTTTGAGTGCTTGGATCATAGCATCTGTACCCTTTGAGTAGTGGGTATCAATGAACAACCTCTAGTGCTTTTAGCATCTAACTTATTCCTTTGATCCCTTGGCACTAGGACAAAACAAACACTACCAAACACCGCGTAAGTGATTAATATTTGGTTTGGTTTTGTTTAATACCTCAAATGGTGATAAGTCATCTAAGACTTTTGTTGGAATTCTATTAATGAGGTAGCGTCTCGGTCATGACAGCATCTCCCCAAAATCTCCTTGGCTTGTTTTTGTGGAACATCATTGATCTTGCTACTTCCATCAGATGCCTATTCTTCCTTTCGGCCACTCCATTTTGTTGTGGTGTATAAGGACAGCTCGTTTGGTGAAGGATGCCATGATTTGCCAGATGAGCCTTGAAAGAGTGGCTTGTGTATTCCCTCCATTATCCGATCTTAGCACCTTAATTTTAGCATTGAAATGATTAGTCGCATATGTTTGAAAGTTGACAAATGCCTCAAATACTCTATCTTTAGAAGGTAACAATGTGACCCATGTATATTTTGATTTTTCATCTATGAATGTCACAAAGTATTTTAGGTTATCTCTAGATAGGCAAGGTGAGGTCCAAACATCAGAGTGAACTAAATCAAAACAATTCTCATATATTGATAAGGAGTTTTTGGAAAACACTTCGCAATGTTTTCCCATAATACAAGACTCACACTTAGAATTATCCAAATACTACATTGGGCATAATTAATTTTAAAGCTCTAGAATGAGGATGGCTTAATCTAGCATGCCATAAATCATTTGAACTACTAGCTACATGACGGGAATTAATAAGCGGCAAACTAGCGAGTTGGAGCATCTAGAATGGTTCTTGAGATCTTCTAGTATACAACTCTCCTTATCGTTCCCCTTAAAAACTTCACTCAGTTTTAATATCCACGAAAATGAACTGTTAGGTCCAAATATAGCATAAGCATTGAGATCGGTGGTAGCTCTTTTTACGAGACCAAATTATTGCTAAATGTAGGCATGTAAAAAGCACTAGATTCATTTCCAAACAGGTTTAAATTTCCCTCGCCTTTAATTGGCACTCTAACTCCATTAGCACTTCAACATGACCAGGAGTGTTTTGAATATTATTTAGTAGATCAGAATCTTTAATCATATGGTGAGAAGCTCTGAATCTACTAAAAGTGTTTTGAATGGTTAGAGGCTAGAAAGGTGATACCAGACTCCTTGAAATTTGCATGGTCTTGATCATTGCCTCTAAGTCTCTCCTTCATGGTGATCATGCCGTTGTTCTCTGAAGTAGAGCTTGATTAGAATGGCTTTTTGAGAACTTCAGGTTCAGTCTAAAGTGCTGTAGTTGGTTAGTGTTGGGCATAATTTGAAGCGTTTGCTTCATTTGCTTGTTACCTTGCTCTCGAAGTTGGCTCTGAGATGAGGATGAAGGATAAAGCACTCCTCCTTGGTGTGTCCTCTCCCTTGGTTGAATTGCGAATGTTCTTGCAATGTTCACATTGCTTTGTTATTCCTTTCTTGTTGGAACTGAATGGAGGTTTGTAAAACCCTTTGTTTTGCCGTTAGCGACTCTCCTTCTTTGAAGAGATCTAAGGAGCCTTGCTCCTTTTGGATTTGAAACAGACATTCTCAAGGCTTAGTAGCTTCTCCTCCCTTAAAATGTACTTTTATAAGGTCATTAAATTTGGATGGAGAGATTGGAGAAGTCCAAATACTCGATCTTGCTCTTTTCTTTCCTCTATAATTTTGGAGGTCTTTTGTGCTTGGCCTCAGCATATCCAGTTCAGCAAGTAATGATCTATATTTACCAAAGTGTTTGGTAAAATCTTGATCTTCTTGAGTGAGGTTGCTGAGATCTTTCTTCACTTGAATACTCTTGAAAGATTGGTGATGTCTCCATACACCTTCTTTAGAGTTTTCCAAAGTTCTTGAGCTGTCTCCAAATATGAGTAAGATTCAAATATTGAATCACTCAAGGAGCTGTGGATTATGCTGAGCACCATTTGATCTTTTTGCAGCCACTTTTCGAGGCTTCTTCATCTCCTTCTTGAAGCTCTTTTCCTTTTCTTGGTTAACCTTTGATTCCACAAGCAGCGTCCGTGCAAGTTGGATTTTTGTCGATCGTGACCATAGGAGATAGTTCTCTCCTCTTAGGGTGACTCTAATTGCGGTTGGTTTTGTCTCCTCCATGATAAAAAAAAAATGATTAACCGTTTGATACTACACCTTTCGACTTCCTTAATTCGTCTAGGATGAATTAATTTCAATCTCAGAGTTAGGAAAATGTTCTTTAGAAATCACCAGAAATAAACCACTCTAACTTCACACAGCTTGGATGAATATATATCAATCTCAGAGCTTTTGGAGGAAGTTAAAAGGATGTATTTCGGGGAAAACCAAAAGAAATTTTTGGAGAAAGGCATGATCAAACGTAAAAAGCGATGAATTTTAATTTTCGAAAAAATTCTTTTCGATTTGGAGCTCTGTAGAGCTTATGAATGCTCTGGAGGCTTTGAATATGAAGGAGGAGATGGCGTAAATGCAAAGGAGACAAAGGAGGGATGAATCTTGAAGAACTAGTTTCTCGCAATTTTACGAGTTGTGACAATGTCAATTTTGAAAAAAAAAAAAACAGAGATGAAGAGAATGAGGAAATCAAAACTTGATCTTGTTTATGGATCAATGCTCTGATACCATGTTAGAATTCATAGTTTAACTTTGCTAGAAACAAGAATGAGGGTAGCTTGAATGAATAATAATAAGATTGAGAATAGAGATTTTATTATCTCTTATGAGTTTTATTATCTCTTATGAGAG